>PVKE010008312.1:0-48065 GCA_004027555.1 Craseonycteris thonglongyai | reverse complement strand
CACTGGCCAATGAAATGCAATGCCAAAGATCACACTGACAGATTGGTTTTTTTAATGTTTTCTTTTATGTTTTTTTAAATGCTTTTATTATACGTGTGTTTTTTATTTACTTTGTATTACGTTTTGTATATATGTTTGTGTGTATATAATTTGTACAATAAATTTATTATTTTAAAATTATTTTTGTTTATTATTTTTTATTCTTGTTCAACAATAAATATCCTTAGAAATAACTGGTGCCCGCTGCCCTACCGATATTTTAGAATGCACCCTAGGGTATAAAAAGGTTGGGAACCCCTGAGCTACACAACTTCATGTGTCTATAAACCCACAGCTCCAAGTGATGTCTCCAGGCCAGATGTTCTCCCCCAAATTCCAGACCCGTGGCCTGCCTGGCACTCCTCAGCATGTCCAATACTCAAATTGTGTGTGTACAAGGGTGACCTCCACATCTCCCCAGAGCCTCTGGTGTGCTCAGTGTCACCTGCACACCTCTCGCGTCCCCATGTGTCACCTGGACCCATCCCCACAGAGCTCGTAGCCCCACATTCTCCTCCAGAATCAGTAGAGATCCCTGCTCATTTTTCTACCTTCTACCCCTATTCCCCAGCAGACACCCACCCACCCCACCGTCCCCAATAGCACATGAACTGCCCCCACCTCAAGACTGGACCCAGATGCTACCTCCCACTAAAGCTGCTCTAACCATCTGTGGGTGCATTTATCTAACTTTATACTCAAAATTTTTAACCTATAGAAATTATAAAAGAATAATAAGCTGTACCACCCTTCACCTAGATTCACTGATTGTCAACATTGTGGCCTGTCGGTTATCTCTTGCTGGGCTGAAACCCCCTCAAAGCCATGCTGCCCAAACCCTGGAGTCCTAATTACCCAGTTGGGCTGACTGCATGGTGAGGGGCACAAGCAGCCTGCCCAGATCTCAGGCCTGGGTCCCCCGCCCAGCTGGCTTCCTGGCAGTGACCAGCCAGTCCTGGTATGTGTCTCTGCTGGCCCATGGCCCTTCATGGAAGGGGTCTTCCTCTGCTGACTGGACATTCCACAGGTGACCTGGCACCTCCCTGCCAGCCCCTGAGGACAACACAAGGTGTGTTTGGGGGGAAGGGGGGCAGGGAGGGTCGAGTTCTTCCAGCCTCACGTCACCCTGTCCCTGGCCAGCAGAGAAACCTGCTTCCTACTGGGCAGGAAGGGCCAGTAGGTGATCCGGAGCCACCTGGAACCTTCCTGACCTCCCAATCTGGTGCCAAGCCCAGACTGCTCCATCACCAAGGCTGTTTAAATACAAATTAACTCAAATGACATCAAATGAACCCTCCATCTCCTCGCTTCATGGCCCTACTCTTATGCCCAGAGACATGGGTGGCCTGTGGATTCCTCAGTGGATAGAGCAGATAGCACCTTCTACCATCCCAGAGTCTGCCAACCAGTGATGCTCTGGGGCCGCTCCTCCAGGAAGCCTTCCTGGGTTTCTGAAGCAGCCTGGCCAGCCCAACCCCGCCACATGGGCACCTCCCAGCTACTGCCCCTTCTTAGGTGTCCCCACTGCCACTTCTCATGCCATAACTCTTTGTTGAGGCTGTGGCCTGGTCTCAGGAGGTGCCCAGGAAACCCTACTCATTTCCCTGGGTCAGCCAGGGGCCAGGGCTGCAGCTGGTTTCCATCAGTACTCAACTCTGAGGCCTGGGGCCTGGAACTGTCAGGAGGGGTGGGGAGCTGAGCACTGGAAAATGGAAGGCATGGGACTTTGGACCCTGCTTCCCAACTGCTGCCTGGCCAGGGGTGTTTCCTGTTTTTCTCTCCTCATGTCCTCCCTTCCCAAAGACAGGAGAAGGAAGCTGCCCCATTCTGGGAGTATTAGAGCACCCCTCCCACAGCCCTCCGGGCTCCGCCTGAGCAGCTGGGGAGCTGGCTCCAGCCATGGAAACGGATGAGAATGAGACAAGAGGGCCATTCTGTCTGATCCTGCCCCAGCTGCTCCCCCAGCAAGCCCGGCCTCAGCATGGACCTGGGCGGGCCCCACACAGCCTGGGGACCCTGCCAGGCACTGGGGTTTATCCTGCTGGCCTGCTCCTGAGCTCAGAAGTCAGACACAGGCGGGGGATGGTTACAAGCCCAGGTTCAGTCCTCCATCCTCATGGCCATCCCAAATGGATATGGAAACCAAGAGGGCTTGTTTGTTTTAAGTAGCTGAGCAAGCACAAGGTGCCATGTGGAGTGGTTGGGCTGGGCCCCACCTCTGGAAGTTAACAGACCTGAGCGTCATATCCTGGTGGGAGATGACTGCCCACATTAAGCTATCTGCTCAGGCATGAGACTGTGGTTGTATCACAGCATCAAGCAATTGGCCTTGAAGGTGGGAGCATGGATAACACAAAAGTTGGCTCCCCAGCCCTGCGACAACCAGTGACAACAGAAACTAAGACACCACCTTTGAAAGTTCACAGAACTGATGGGACCCCAGTGATACATCCAGGCCCCTCCCTGAGTCTCCAAGACAGAATACCTGTGCCTTCTCTCATGGTCATCACAGTTTGTGTTTGGCATATACCTTAGGGTGCAGCCCCAATGCCAGGACCTCAGGTGGGGTTGTATTTGGAGATGGGTCTGTTAACAAGGTGATTAAGGTGAAATAAAGTCACCAGGGTGGATCCTCATCCCATATGATTGGTGTCCTTATAAAAAGAGAAGATTGGAACATGGACATACACAAGGGTGACCATGTGGGAACACAGGAGACAGCTGTCCATATACCATGGGGAGAGGCCTCAAGAGAACCAATCCTGCCCATATCTAGATCCTGGACTTCCAGCCTCCAGGACTGTGAGAAATAAATGTCTGTGTAAGCCCCAGTCTGAGGTATGTGTTATGTAGTTCAAACTGATGGAGACACCTTCTAGAACAGAGCCTCCAATGTGCAGCTTTCCACACAGCTGGGTCCCTTAACCAGCTCTTACTGATGGGGTATGTGTTAGTCAGGGTTCTCCAGAGAAACAGAACCAACTCAATATAGATAGATAGATAGATAGATAGATAGATAGATAGATAGATAGATAGATAGATAGATAGAGAGAGAGATAGATAGATAGATTTGTTACAAGGAATTGGCTCAGACAGTTGTGGAGGCTGAGAAATCCCAAGATCTGCTATCTGTAGGGCCCAGGAGAGCTGGTCCAAGTCCAAGGACAGGAGAAGACCAATGTCTGCACATTCTGTTTAGAATGTTTGAATCCAGAAGGTTCTTTCCCAAGCACAAACCTGCCCAGAGCCTCTTTCATCCACTGTCTTCATGGCTCTCTCTTAGATGGATGTTGGGAGATCTGAGCCCCACCTCCCACCCCTCCCACTCCTCATGGACCCTGTCACCATCAGGTGCTGGAGCACTGACCTTCAGGATGCAGGCCAGCCTCCTGGCTTTGCTGAGAATGTGTACCCGCCTTCCTCACTGGCCCTCTTTTCCTCACCCAGGTGCCCACCCATCTCCCTGAGGTCCTGATGGACCTCCACTGAGAAGAGAGTCAGCTGCAGGAGGTTGACCTGGGGCAGGGAGGGGCAGCAGAGACAGTGCTGGCGCACAGGCATACCTTGCAGGTGCCCATAGCCAACTCTGCCCCTCACTGTGCCCAGTCCACCTGTGGGGTCCAGGCACAGCTGGACAGCATGACCCCCACCAGAGGAACCTGGCCTCCCCAATGAAGACCCCACCAGCAACACAGTCCCAAGGGCGGGACTGTTGGTTCCGTGGACCTACCTTCCTTAGAGAAGTGAGTGATGTACCCTCTACTCTGGATCCCTCTACTCTGGATTTGGAATAGCCATCCAGAACTTCCTGGAGTGGAGTTCCCCTGGGACTGGGGCTCACTTGGATCTGGGGCTCACCTAGGGGTAGGGCTCCCTAGGAGTGGGGCTCCTCTGGGGGCAGGGCTCAGCCAGTCAGAACCCACACTGAAGAGGGACTCAGCTTGCAGTTAGAATCTGACCAGAGGTAGGCTGAGGTTAGGGCTGGGGTTCAGCCCCCACTCGGGGTTTGGCCTTGGGATACTAAAGGGATGGTGTGCAGCTGGGAAAGGCTACCAGGACCTGTCCTGGGCCTGAGGGAGGCTGGGATACAGCTGGGGTCACTGAAGTCTAGATGGAGGTGGTTCCTTGCTGATAACAGCTGATTCTCCCCTCACTCCTCCCTCCATTGTGCCCACCACCTCTGCCCCTCACCAAAGCTGCCACTGCAGCCTCTGGTTGCCATCCAGGCCATGCTGGGACCTAAGACTGCAGTGCTCCTCTGTCCCCTGAGCCACAGGCTGACCTTGGCTCTGAGCATGGGGGCTGGGCCTACTCTTTGTTCTCAACATGTGCGTGCCCGGAGGTGCCCTCCCGGCCTGCTGCCTGGCACTGAGATGTACCCACGAGTCTCTGAGGAGCTGCTCTCCCAGCTAGCCTGGAGCTAAGCTGTGTCCCCAGAGGCCAGTGATGGACTTGCACACACATATGCACATATACCACATGAATTCATACAGGTGCATACACACTTGCACACACCATACATGCACACATGCCACATGCACATACATATGAGGGCTGACCGAAAAGTATCCAGCCATATAGTATGACTGGAATTTTTCCATATAGCCCTTGTATACATATGAATGCATGCACATATTACACATACACACATGGTTGTAAACAAAAGTTAGTTTTTTATTTTACGCTCTTTGTTTGGAAGGCTGTGCCTAAATTAGGAAGGGGGCCTGAGGGCAGGAAGGCCCTTCGAGGGAGGCTGGAGCCCCTATACCAGCACCACGGAAGCCACAGCCCCTGGCCATCAACCACCCTGTTGGTCCCAGCAACAAGGCAGACCAAGGTCTCTGCAGAACTGTCCCGGAGGAAGGGACCTGGTCAGGCGAAATGAAACGCAAGAGGGAGTGGCCATGTCTACCCCAGCCTTCCCGGGCCTCAGCCCAGCTGTTTGGGCAGGAAACCAGGAACAGGGTGCAGGGCCATCCTACACCTGTTGGAGGAGGACAAGCAGTTCGTGCACTGGGGACCAGAGGGCAGAGGCAGGAGGAGGTGCAGCCCAGGGCTGGATGCAGGGGCTTCTGCCCACCCTGCCTCAGTTTCCTCTATTGTATGAGGAAGACCTGATTGCTTCTGTCTCTGCAGAAACCAGCATGTGGGCTGGGGGCTGGGGGGTTGGGGGGCTGGGGGGCTGGGGAAGGAGCCCCTTTGGCTGCTGCAGGAAGTGAGGACAGCAAATAGCCCCGACACTCGGGTCAGACACCCCTGGGCAGCACATCTGGGCTACTTTAGAGGAGTGGGGGCAGGGAGGGCAGTCGGTTACAATCCTTTGTCCTGAGGTGCCCATGGCATCCCAGGGAGACAGCAAGGGCAGGGCGGGGCATCAGGGCCAGGGTGGCTCAAGGTGACCCTGGAGAGGGTATGGGGGAGGAGCAGTGACCTAGGCCCACCCCTCAGTGTTTACATATCAGAGCTGGGGACCCTTCATAGTGGCCAGGCCTGTCCTGCCCTCTTACTTCGGACATAGCAAGGGCTCAGACGGGAAGGGGCAGTGACACACTTCCTGGGAGGAGAGTGAAGGGTGGAGGAGGAGGCTGCAGTGGAGGAGGCGGCAAGGAGGCAGGTGGTGTTCTGCCTCCAGCCCCAACCCTTTGCCTGGAGGGGAGGGAGGACTAAGAGCAGGGGGCGTGGGGCCTCAAATCCACACAGTGGTCTTCCCCTCCTTGCTGCTGGCACTGCCCTTCTCAGAGCCCGCCCTGGGCTTAGCGCCTGATCGGCCCTGGCCCCCGCCTGTGCCCCCTGACGTGGCACTGCCCGAACCGGAAGCTGGCGCACCAGCCCTCTGGGGTCCACGGGCGGCCCCGGGGAGGCCCGGGCAGGGCGGGCTGTCGCGGCCCCCCAGCGCCTGCCCATCCCGCAGTGCTCGCAGCGCCAGGCTGGCCAGGTCCTGGTCGTGGGCGCGTGCGCGCTCCGCCGCGCGCATCACCAGGCTGTAGTCAGGCGGGCAGGCCAGGCCGGCTGGAGCGGCGGGCGGCGGGCAGGGCGGCGGGCGTGGCGCGGGGCCGAGGGCGGCGGGTGCGGGGCGGCGGGCGCGCACAGCGTCCTGTGCGCTGCCCAGGCCCAGGTGTGCCATTTCACATAGGTTGAGCAGCAGGCAGAGGCAGCTGACCACGTACATGACCAGCAGGAAGACCGTCTTCTCGGTGGGCCTTGACACGAAGCAGTCTACCACATGCGGGCAAGGCTGGCGGCTGCATGGGAAGGAGGGCGGCACCTCGAAGCCATACAACAGGTACTGACCCACCAGGAAGGCCACCTCAAAGGCAGCCCGTGCCACCAGCTGGGCCACGTACACGCGCATCAAGCCCTCACGCTGGATGCGCCGCCGCCCATCGTGTGGCCCATTGGAGCTTGGGGTCCCCGCCGCCTTGTTGTCCCCGCCATCGCCCTTGGCCGTGCCCATGTCCTCGTCCTCGTCCTCCTCTCCCAGGCCCTCAGTTGCCCCTGGCTCCTCGTCCTCCTCGCCCAGGCCCAGCATGGGCTCCTCCTCGCCCAGGTTGGAAGGCTCAGGCCAGTTGGGGTGGGACGGCGGAGGCATCGGTAGGGGTGCGCGGGGCCCAGGACGGCGGCGGGGGGCCCGGCGGTGCTCATCTTGCGCAGCACGGGCCAGGCGGTGCACAGCGTAGCCAAGGTACATGACAGAGGGCGTGGAGATGACCACGATCTGAAAGACCCAGAAGCGCACGTGGGAGAGGGGTGCGAAGGCATCATAGCAGACATTGTCACAGCCGGGCTGCCGCGTGTTGCATGTGAACTTCGTCTGCTCGTCAGAGTAGATGGACTCGCCTCCCACTGCTGTGAGCACGATGCGGAAGACCACCAGCACCGTGAGCCACACCTTGCCCACGAACGTGGAGTGGTGGTGGATCTCCTCCAGCAGCCGTGTCAGGAAGCTCCAGCTCATGTTGGTCATAGGGGCAGGGCGGCAGGACCTGTGGACCACAGCAGAACTCAACCTAGGGTGCGTTGGGGGGTGGGGTGGGGGAGGAGACGGCTGGGAACACAGGCCACACAGAGCTCAACCCAAGGCCAGGAGAAACCCTGGGGCGGGGGTCATGATGCCTGGAGCCCTCATTGCCTTCAGCTGGATGCATACGGGGCGAGGCAGGCCTGGGCAGGTGGACAAACAGAACACAGATAGACAACAGGCCGTCTTGCTCCAGTTGAACACTCAACACTGCTGCCCCCATACCTGACCCCAGGTCCCAGTGGCCTAGAGTGGAGCCTCCTGACCTCCTCTAGCCACCCCAGGAAAGCCTGGCCTGGTACAAGTCAAGTATTCCATCCCCATCTTTGGGGACCCCCATCCTAAGGCCCTGAGAGTCACAGGGAGTCAACTGGGTGAGCCAACTTTGTGGGTCTGCCAGCCCTACCCAGTATGAGGGCTGTGCAGCTTCAGTCCCCATGCACCCATACCCCCACCCCACTCAGCCTCCAGCAGTGCCCAGGGCCTGAAGAGGACCTCATGGAGTCCTGTTCCCAGCCTGCTTGGTGGCTCCAGCCTGCCTGGCCCTCCAGGTCCTCAACCAGTACAGTCTCTCATCAGCCCCATGCCCCACATACCCTAAGGCCCCCTGCCCCCCACCCCCAGCAGTTTGTGCCTCCCCTTCCACACCCTGCACAGGAGCTCTGGTCCTTTTTCTGCAAAGGACCCCAGACTCCTTTGTGCCCCAGCCCTCCCCAGTCCAGCTGCACCAGGGGCCGTGCTAGACCCTCCAAGCTGCTTCTCCCTCTCATGGGCACGCTGTGTCCTCTGCAGTCACAACCTGGAAGTTCCAGTTGGCAGAGTGGGGTAAGACCAGGCATCTGTCTAGGGTGGGACCATGTCTGGCAAGGTACACAGTCACCATAAGGTAACTGACACTCAGAGACAGCCATGGGCCACTCACCATGTCCCAGACCAGTGCGCTCTCCAGACCAGCTGCCCCTCTGGGTGGGCCTGTGCCCAGGAGAAGGGGCTCTGTGGGCAGGGCCACACAACCCTAGGCGCCTGTACCACAGGGAGGGGCTGCATCTCCCAACACCCACCCTCCTTCCTCCACAGCAAAGGCAAGTACCTGCACTTGGATAGTTTGGGGCAGGAGACCCCTGAGTACCCAATGCTTCTGGCCCCCTCCCTCCTGGAGTGGGCCTGGGAGGCAGTGTGGGCAGGTATGGAATGGAGCAGCAGAGACAGGCAGGCTCGGGGCCCTCTTTATGCAGCTAGGGCCTTTCCCTAGGGCGGGGGGAGGAAGAGGGGGCAGCTGGGGTTCCTGGGGAAGTGACCCCACTTCCTCACATCTGTGTGTATGGCCCATCTCAGAGTTACACATGTGCAATGCAAACACAGATGCATACCCACACATTCACTCAGACACGTACTCATAGACATGCATGCACACTCATGCGCACATCTATAAACATACACGCATGCACATGCAGTTACACATGTGTATGCAAACATAAATACACCCGTGCACATGCAGTTACCTCAGATGTGTAAACACACACAGCATACAGGTGTACAATGTACTCATGTGCACACTTATACACTCATGCACACTAGTCACCAGACATACATGCAAACACTCAGATGTGTACACAGACATGCATACTCACATGTGCACATAGACTCATGCATGTGCAGGCACAGGTACAGACTGGTGCAGGCCCAGCCCTCTAGAGCCATCTCCTCCATGACTCTGCCTTATGCAGGGAACTCACAGCAGACCCCTCAGGCCTAAGGCTGGCTGTTCTTCCTCAGGGCCAACATCTGCTCTCCTCCAAGACTTATTCTGGCCCTGAGCTGATAGTCCCACTTCACAGGAGGCTGAGGCCCCTGCCACACTTGCCCATAGGAATTCAGGAAGGGGGTGATAGAGCAGCCCCCACTTATTCCCTCCCCCCCCAAGTCATGTGTGGGAGGAGATGGATGCAGGCAGCCCTCACCCAGGCTTTGGGGTCAGCCTTAACTGGTTCTCTGGGAAAAGCTTTGGTATTTTGTTTGCTAATTCCCATAGTGGACATGCTCCTTCCATGCCCATGACCAACCCAGGAGACATGGCAGGTGCTCTCGATATGAGCTCTAACTCAGCAGGGTTGGACCTGCCTTGGGGGCTTGTGTGGGTGTGCTCAGGGCCCCAGAGACCAACATGTGGGGAAGAAGAGGGCAGGTGAGAGTGGCCCTGCAGATGGTCAGCTAAAGGGGTGATCCTATGCAACAAGAGTGGGGAGGAAGTAAGCCTCCTCTCTCCCTCCTCCAAGTGACATTGGGGAGATCAGGCAGCCTTAGGGTGCAGGGAAAGGCCCTGGCTTATCAGACCAGGGTGCATGTCCACATGCTGTGCACCTGTATGTAGGGTCCGTGTCAGCATGCACAGTCAGGGTGTGGTCAGGGGCTGACACTGACCAGCTCTCACCTGGAAGACCCCTGCCCTGGTCTCAGGGCCATGGACAAGGTCCTCAAATCCACACCTTCAGCCGGTATTACTGCCTCCTGACCTGACATGGGGATGGTGGTGGGCACCGAAAACTCCAGAGGACTAGTCCCAAATGTCTCCCTCCAGAAGTGACTTCTGATACATGTTGGCCTGTCTTGAACGACTCTGCCTCACACCCTTTGGGCCCATCAGCAAACCATGGACATGACCCTGAAGGGCCTGTACTCACTCCATAAGCACCTTAGGAAGCCCAGGGACCCAGCTCTGTGGTCTCTCCCACAGTTGGAGTAAAGTGCCAAGTGCATGAGCTCCCAGGGCCAAGGAAACTGCACCCACATTGTGCTTCACATGGCCAAGCCCACCCCTCTGAGGCCTCTGCACCATGCTTGGCACGCTGACTCTGCACATGCTCACAGCCATCCCCCTCCCCTGCCTGCACACTAGCTAGGATGGAACCTGGGGGGATGGGAGGGGCCTCAGTTCTCACTACATGGGGGTTACAGAGGTGTGAGGGAGGGGCTGGAGTGTTTCCCATGGTGGTCAAGGGTTCACATTGGAGATATGGGTCTGAACCCACGTTCAGCATAACTTGGGCATAGATAATTTCATAGAGAATGTCACATACACACACATGTATATATATATGTACAGGGCTTTGTATTTCCTTGCCTGTCAGCTGAAAAGTCTAAGTCAAAAACACCCCATAACATTGAACACACCTCCATCCCACTCCCCATTGAAGGGACCTGGGCTCAGAGAAAAGGGGAAATGGCTGGTTCCAGGGCAGGGCATTTTCAGGGAAAGGAAACCCATCTGGAGCATGTGGCAGCATGAGAATAAGGGAGTGCTGGAGCACACACCCATACTGACCAGGTCATGTCAACACAATGCAGCAGTCACTGAAGAGCTCCCTGTGTCCGAAGCCAGGTCATTTTGGGCAGTAGAGTGAACAGAGTAGTAATAGGGATTGGGTTATAGATTATTTCCTAGGTATAAAAGAAATGAGTACCCACTGATAAAATGCTTGAATAATAAATAAATGGGGAGAACAGAATTCGAAATAGTTTTGCAGTCACTGTGTTCTCCAGGAGGGAGGCCAATTCCGTATTCCTCAAGGCCAGCTGCTCAGAGCACCCCTTCCAGAGTGTGAAGCAAGGAGAGGAGAGTGGAACCTGCAAATGTCACTTCAAGCCTCAGCCCAGGTGACTACGAGACAACAGGAGACATACAGATGCAAGAGGAGTTCACACAACATACCTGAGCAACACAGCCAAGGGTGTCAGGCAAGGGGATCTGAGGCCCAAGGTCTGGATGCTGTGTGGGACCTGGGGGAAACCAGGGCAGCAAAGGCCACAGGAAAGCTCAGGCATCAAGGGGGAATTTTGACAGCTTATCATTATTGGTGTATTGATTGTGACAAGTGTGTCACAGGAATGGGCGTGGAGGGAGGGTCACATGGAAATTTTTCCTGGTCTCCACAACTCTGGAAACCACAAGAATTGTAAAATAAAAAAATGAATTAAAATGATTCCTACCCATCACTCTGAGCCCCCTCTCCCTCCCTGTCTTTTCTTCCTGCCTGGCATGTATTTATTTCTTTGGAGGCTGCAAGAACTGAGTAGGGACTTTGACTGGTAACCTGTCCAGGGCTGTGGCCGGCAGGGGCTTGTGCAGGACAGGTACTGGCCCTTCAGGGATCTGCCCCTGGGGTTCACAGAAAATCTCACTCAAACTACAGGTCAGAACAAGTGAAGGTGAGGTGCACTCAGGGATCTAGGGTAAGGTTTGGGTGGGGCAGGCCTAGGAGTGACCACTCCAAGGGTGTGAGGTTGGGGGAGGAAGGGAACTGCTGGGCCACAATGGGCACAAATGTATTCCTCACTACAGCTGGTCATCCCATGGAGAGCCTGGAGGAAGGCACCTGACTGGGAGGAGAGTGGTAGGCAGACACTGTGGGCTCCAGTGGGTGTCAGGATGGTTCGTTTTGGGGTGAGCTGGCCTGCTACTCCTTGTCCAGGCCCAGTGGAGTGGCCTCTGCAGGGGTGGGCAATGGGGCTCTCCCCCATTGAAGCTCCCAACTCCAATCTGAACAAAGGTCCTGGGGAGGCAGGCAGGGCTGAGAGCCAGGGCCAGCCCAGCACCATCCTGCAGTGCAGCAGGCCAGGGCCTGGCCAGCAATTTCCTTCCCATCCCTGGCCCCACTTCCTCTCACTGCCCCTCAAGGCTGCAGGCAGGACTTCCTCCACTGAGGTGGGGCTATGGGCAGGGCCCAGTGCTCAGCTCACCACAGGGTGTGGGAAGCCTGCCTTGGGAACCTTCAGGCACTGGAACTCAAGTCTCAGGCTGCTGCTTCCTGTCCCTGAGGAGGAAGAGACCCCACATGTGCCTGGCACTGGAAGCCCTTGTTCACACTTGAGCACCCACAAGGATCTTAAGGTGGTTCTGCCCTCTAAGGCTGGGGCCTCAGCTGGAGCCCACGCCTCTCTCAGGCTTGGTGCTGAATACCCACTTTCCATCCTGACCTTAGCACTTGCTCCAGGTTTCCCCTTGTCAGCTCTGCAGTGGTCCTGTGCATGTCCCTCCCTTGGACCCCGGATCCCTGTCTGCTTTGTCTGGACTCTGGGCTACCCAGGACCCAAACTCTAGGCCTGGGGGCCCTGCTACATCAAGTGCTTCCACAGCCAGCGTGCATACCACAGCTGCCCAACCCACAGCAGCCTAAGGAGGGTCCCACACCCTGCTGGGCTGGGGCCCAGGGAGCCTGGGCTCTTTTCAAAGCCTTCATCCTCATAGGGTCCTGCGGGCTGGCCTCACCCACATCTGGACTGACTCCTATGTGCACACACTCATGTGCACTCGCACTCCCTTCTGGGAGGAGGGTAAGGTGATTCCACCGTGTGCTCAGTAAATGTAGGGGGTGAACAAACTCCTGAGCTCTGGGGGTGGGGGGCAGACTTGAGGCAGAGGTCCCATTCTCTCCCAGGGCCACCAGGTGCAGATCACTGGGCTCTGGGGAACACTGAGAAGGCAGAGAACCCACTGAGGAAGGGTGGTGGTGGGGGGGGCCCTCTCTGCTGAGGCTGAAATCCTGGAACCAGGAAGTGAGACATTCCTTAGGAAAAAGTGGAGGTGGGGCTGGGGAGGGCCTGGGGAGTGAGTCATGGTGGCGCAGCCCAGACCACTCCAGCCCTAGGCCTATGTCCCCTGTAGGCCTCGTCAGGCATTGTGGGCCCAGGGCAGGATTCAGAGCCCCCTACCCTTGCAGGCTGACCACACTCTTCATCCCTCCTAAACCCCTCACCCCACCTCAACCTCCCAAACTACCCTGGATGTAGCCACCAGTTGCTTTTCTCAGCACATAGCATGGTGTTACTTGTTTTTCTGTCACACCCTCTCCCCCTGCCTAGGCCACTTGCTCCCCCCACAGCCCAGCATAGCACAGGACACTGACAGGTGTGGCCCTCCCCCAGTGCAGCAGCCTTGGCCACTCCTGGCCTGGCTGCTGCCCCTTCCTGGGTCCCCTATCCACTCCCATTTCCCATCCTTGACCCCACAACCCAGACAATTCACTTACCATGTCTGCAGCACATTGGGGGCCCCTCCTGGAGGACAGGGGTTTGTTCTGTTCTCTACTGATTCCCTGGGCCCAGATCTAAGGATGTAGGACCCAGTAGGCGCCCATGAGGACTTAAGGAAGCCCCAGGCCAAGCTGAGGTTGGTTGAAGCTGGGTCAGGAGCAGTGTGGGGGGCAGGTAGGTGTACCCACTCAGCTTGTCTGCCCATGCATAAGGGTGGGGCTTCCAGATTCCTCCCAGGCCTGAACAGCCCAAAGCCCCAGCTTCTGGACACACTGTAGCTGTCTGACTGGTGTGAGCTGGCCAGTACCGCACAGCCTGAGGGGCCCCAGCTGCTAGGGGAGGTGCTGGACGCACACCCCCTTCCTCCCTGCTCACCAGCCAGACTGAGCAGCCCCCACAGCTCCACCTCGCCCCACCCTCAGGTTTTGCAGTCCCAGAGGACTCTGCAGAGCAGGACTTGTCTGTGAGAGCAGACCTTAGCCCCTCAGAGTGGAGGGACACCTAGCCAGGCGCAGTGCTTGTTGCCTCCTGGAGCTGGCTGTTTTGGAGAAGCCAGCCTGGACCTGAGACCCTTACCTAGAGGGGAAGGTGACACTGCTCAGCCCAAGGGTACCCCACACCTGGTTCCCTAGATAGCACCCTACCTTTTTCAGGCCAGAAAATGCAAGTCCCTCTGAGACCTTCCACCTGCCGTCTGATCAGACACTGGCCTCCAAGGGTGTACACTTGGCTGAGTCCAGGGCCTGACCAAGTGTACACCCTTGGAGGCCAGTGTCACCACCAAGCACAATGGAGGGGGAGGGCCTTCAAGGGCTCCATTGTTCCCCCCAAGGCCTGGGGTCTGAATCCCTGATTGTCCTTGGGTTTGTACAGGGACAAGAGAGGGAAGAGCTCCCACCCACACCCCAGGGTCTGCATCATGGGTTGAAAGGCAGCCTGGCCCTGCCTCACCTGCCCTCGGGCCTGGGGGGCTGGCTGCCCAGCACCCCTTTGCCTACTGTCCCACATCCAGACCCAGCTCCTGCCACATCTCCTCTTGCATCTAGGATAATGGACAATGTACAGGCTCCCTGCCTCCTCTGGGTATGCATCCACTGTCTGTCTTGGTCCCACTGCAGGGGCATCACCTGGGAACAAACCACCACACCACAACCCACGATCGCTGCTGTGGCCCAAGACCAGCAATGGAGGTGTCTTCTGACTCCAGGGAGCGTGGAACTCTAAGAGGCCCCCAAGTGTCCTTCCTTATTCAGTGCACTGTGCATACGGCTGAGTGTATGGCACATACAGGTTCCCAAGATGCAGGGGTCCAGGAATGGCTGAAGCAGGATGAGCATCCATGGCCCTCTCCCCCCAGCTTCAAGCTACTTTGCTGAGACAATGTGAGAGGTGTGGGCAGGTCACACCCACTAGGAAGGAGACCAGCCTGCAGGACCCCTCTTCCACCCAAGTAGCCCCTGCTGGTCTCCCTGACATGGAGCTGGGGTGTGGGAACCTGGGGAACCCCCGTGTGTCCTTGGGTGGGCATCCCTTCCTGGCCACCCCAACGAGCTGGGATATAGAGATTCTGGGGCATAGTGTGCAGCTGGGGAGCAGACTCAGGGAGGAATCTGATGCTTGTAGCCCTCTTGGGGTTGGCCATTTGGGGTTGGCCATTTGGGGTTGGGGATACTAGGAATGGGAGTGTGGACAGCACAGGTCAGGGGGCAATCCATGGGCTCAATGACACTAACCAGCAGCTCTTTATTAGGACATTGGTTCAGCTCCCACAGGAGAGGGGGACTGAGCATGGGGGACCCAAAAAAGGGCATGGGGGTGGGGCAAGTGATGCAGGCAGAGCCAGCTTTTGGGGACACCCTGGTCATGAGGGTGGGTGCAGGGCCCCATCCAAGGAGAACACAAGCTGGCAGCCTCCTCAGGAGTGGTCAGTTCCCTGAGCCTTCTTGATTTCCTGTGGGAGAGAGGAAGAGGAATTTGCCCATGCTCTAGCACACAAGTCTCCTGTCCCAGGCCCTCCCCGGTTGAGACAGAGGATGAGTCCCCTACCCCCGTGGCCCACCTCAGAGAGGGCCTCCTTCAGAGCCCAGTAGGCCTTGTCCAGGCTGTCGTTGATGATGACCAGGTCAAACAGGCCGGGCTCCTTGCCTAGGGGGGCAGGGCCAGTGGAAGCTCAGTGAGGGGTGCAGGGTTAGGGGTGACAGCTCCTGCCCTCCCCCCTATAGTGGGTGAGTCAGTCCACTATGGGGGGAGATAGGGGACACTGGCTGGGCACTCACTGCTCTCCATGTCTGCCCGGGCAGCGGTTAGCCGCTTGGCCAGGCTCTCCTCTGTCTCAGTGTTCCTCTGTCGCAGCCGCTGCTCCTGAGGAGCAAGGAACACAGGATGGTCAGAGCCTGAGGGCATCCTCGCCCCCTCCTCTGACCCAGTCCGGGGGCTCCCTGCCCCCACCAGGACTTCCAGCGAGGGTGGCTGCACAAAGATGTAAATAGGATGCAGGTCCGTCTTCTTGATGTTGCGCACACCCTGGAGGTCCACGTCCAGCACGCAGATGCGGTTCATGGCCTGTACAGCCCTGACAGCTGCTTTGCTATGGGAGCGAAAAGGGCTGCTCAGCCAGGGCTTCTCTGCCCCTAGGGCCTCCAATGCTGGTCCCTTGGGCTCCTGCCTCCCTGCTCTGGTCCTGGGGGTTGGAGGGTGGAAGGAGCACTTTCCAGAGGCACTGCTAAAGCAACCCTTGCATTTGAGGCCCTCTGCTAGGCTATGGGAAGCAGTGGGAAGGAGCAGGATGGCCCTGGCTGTCACTGCTGGGCCCAGGGCTGTGGGCACATCATCTAAGGAGACCAACAGCCCCAGAGACCCACTTTGGAGGCTAACTGCCCTTTCCAGCTGCACCTGGGGTGGATCACAATGGTCCAGTGGGGGCTCAGGGAAGCCTGGGCCTGCCTGTGCCATGGCATTGCTCTGGGTGGAGGTGGGGTGAGTCAGCTGCTGCTGTGCCTGGGACCCTCCCACACCACCTCACTGGTTAGAGGAGAGGGGAGGGGGGCCACAGTGCAGACTGCAGGCCTCTGAGACCAAGATCCCCTGAGTCCTCATTGTACCAGCCCTTGGAGTGGCTCCCTGTTCCCACAGTGCTCTGGCCAGGTGGGCCTGGGTGGGGCCATGATGGGGAGGCCTGGTGAGCCCTGACAGCTGCCCTTCTGGACCCCTGGAGAGGCTAGGCCCTCACCCTGACAGCCCACAGAGAGAAGCCCTTGCCTGGGCTGCCCACTCCAGGTCTCTGAAAGGCTGGGAGTAGGGAGTGCTGAGCTCCACCCACCTGGTCCCATACAGATTTCCTGAGAACTCAGCATGCTCGATGAAGTCTCCGGCAGCAATGTCCCGCTGCATCACCTCCCTGGTCACAAAGTAGTAATCTGCAAGGAGCAGGAGCTATCAAGGCTGCCCACAGCCAGGCCACCAGGGTACATGGGACAACACATAACCAGAACCAGCTTCTGTCCTGGGCCTGTCTGTCCATCCACACTTAAGGCTGCTCCAGCTACTAGGCAGGGAGTGTCTGAAGAGGGGACAGATGTGCAGAAACCACTTGCCACACTGTCTTCACGGAAGGAGGGGAACCTGAAGACCGCCGGCTTAGGGAGAGGGGGAAACAGCTGGAGACCACCAGCTTCAGTGGGGGAGGTTGAGGAGACTTCCATAATCTGTCCCAGGCAGGCACAAATGCCTACTAAGGTTACAGAAGATGCTCGTGATGTCAGAGTCCTATATGGTATGCATGGCTATGACATTACGACTTCTCCTGCATAGCTTTGTAAAATGCAATGCACAGGCTAGGAGCACTGCCCCACAGCCACCACCTGGTGCTGGGATCAGGGCCCCCACCAGTCTCTCACATGGACATCTCGTGCCATCACATGCTTTGATGCCTGTTACCTAACTAAGCCTGCCTACCCACCCTGCAGGAGGGACCTCTCATCAGATGAGGAGACTGAGGCCCTGTGAATCATTACCCTGATAGGTGGGGTGGGGTAGCTCCAGATCTACATGGGGGTACCAAGAAGCACAGCCAGCTCACCTTTGCCGTTCTCCTCTCCAGGCCGCGGGTCCCTTGTGGTGTCTAGAAACAAGCACCGGTGACCCACCTTGGATACCCAAAGCCCACCAATCCCATCCCAGGGCCTCCCGCAGGGCCAAGCTCAGCCTGTGTGAGAGGCTATGGGATGCTCTAGGGTTCAGCAGTGCGGGCTCGTCCCATGTATGAGTTGGGGCTCCTGGAGGGGTCAGCAGTGTGGGCACATCCCCATCTGTGTGAGGACTCCAGGGGGATCAGCAGAGCCCCCCAAATCCCTAGGGCCTCACGGGACACGCTGAACCCGAAGACAGTGCTGTGCTCCTGCATGAGTTTCTTGAGCAGGGTGCTCTTCCCGGCCCCCGATGGTCCGCTCAGGACGACAGGCCTTGGTCCTGACATCCCTGTGGGCAAGTGGGAGAAGTTAGCAGTGGGTCCAAAGAACCCCAATGGGTGGGTGGCTGCAGCCACATACCTTCCCCAACTCTCCCCAGGAATTAGATGAAACTGGTGGCTGTACTTAATTCCTGGCAGAACCTTCCCAAGGGGCAGGCTACCTAGTAACACAAATACATGGCTTCCCTGGATGTCCACTCTGACCTCATCTGGGGAGCCTAGACTTTTGCTTCTAGAAGGATCACATCTGGGTCCCCACCCATGTCTCCTGGCACCATGCCTCAGAAGTGACCACAGTCAACGGAACCCAAGCCCTGTTCTGGGAACTTCTAGCAGGAAGTCAGAAACTGATTCTGAGAGACCACAGCTTCCTGACACCCCTCTTCTCTGATACTAGCTGGGAAGCTAGCAGGAGGGCAATGGTAGCCCCATCCCACAGCACAGGGCTCAGACACCTGCCACAGGGGAGAGTGGGAGAGTGGGGCTTGGGCCCAGTTAGCTCTGTGCCCACATGACATCCCCAAGTCCCCTCCCCATGACAGGACCCACCTCTTGAGTGGGGTGCAGTGCCTCTTTTAGCTTGGGCTTCCCTAGATGAGCTGGGAGGGGTCGGTAATCCCAGCCTGCTCTGGCCTCTTAGTACTAAATCCCTCCCAGGGCAGTCAGCCCCACCCATTTGGTCAGAAGCGAAGGCTGCTCTTGGACCCGGAGAAGCAGCCAGTCAGCAAGCCCAGGGCAGCTCTCCAGCAGGGCCCCGACAGGCACTGCTTTCCTAATCTGCAATATAGGCCAAGTGGGTAATCTTGCTAAAGCACGGCTATTCTGGGGTCATCAAGCTGAACATGTGTGCTGGAGAAGGAGGCAGGAAAACAGGCACAGGAGGAAGGGTCCTGGAGGAACCCTTGTGTTTCAACACTCTGATTGGCACCTCCAAGTGATAAGACTCTTAGCTCTTTGGTCTCTTGCGAGTTTCCCTTTACAAGAGTAACTTGTTTCTACCTAGTGATGATCCTACTGGACTCCCAGCTCCTCTCTGGCATCCTAACTTTCCCCCTAGATCAAGTGCCATCACACATGCCACATACATGCCTGCTCCAAGCCCATGGCCACTGCCCGCTGGCAGAGTGCAGCTTTGTCCCTCCCCCAAGGGCTGATGCATGGGAGGTCTCACCTGTCCCTCAGTGACACCCTTCACAAAGACCTGTCCTTTTCAAGATGGATATCCTGTGGGCAGCCCAGCCCAATCTCTTGGGTTTGTCCTGACTTCCCAGGTGCTGAGTGACTGGGGAGGGGAATGGAGGATAGAACACAGTTCAGGGGAAGAGCTGGGTGCCATCAGGTCCAGAGAGGGGCTGAGGAGGCTGAGGTCCGCCCCCACACTGCCAAGCCCCTGCACAGTACTGAATTCCAGCCCCTTGGGCCAGGCAGCTGTGGTTTCCCAGTGGCCCAGATCTCCTGGCCCTGATAGTGCGTGAATTCACAGGAGCGTGATTTCTTCCAGGGCAGAGGCAGTGCCAAGTGGACACATGGTGATGGCTGTAGTGACGGACCAGGAGGCCTGCCTGAGCCTTGATCATGGCAACAAACCCTCAGCCCAGTGAATACCCTTTGGGGCATTCACCTCCAGGGAGGGAAGGACCCAAAAGTTCACCCACCCCCCATCAGGGACACTGGGGGGTGCTCTCTGGGGGGGCTGGGGGCACTGGGAAAGGAGGGTGGCCCATCCCTCCTGCCTGCACTGAAGCCCCTCATGGATATTTTGACCTGCCCTGTGCCTGCCATGGGTGCCACCCTGTCCTTGCTCCCCATACTCCGTGGGCACGGCTCAGCCCCCAGCTATAACCTGGCCAGCAAGACCCACTGCTCCTTCTCCATCACAATTCCTTGGCAGTTCCTGCCATTCCTCAAGCCTGCAGCCTGGCCACACCTCCTGGCTATAAGCTCTGAAAGCTGGAGACTGCAAACCTACATAGGACTCATCCTCAGTCAGAACTAACCACCACACACCAAGTCCCCATGCTTAACACCCTCATGGGGACTGCAACACAGCTCCGGCTGGTCAACTCACATCCAAATGCTGGTTTCCATCCTGTGCCTTCCACCCTGTCCCATGAAACCACACCCCCAGGCTGGGGCGAGGGAGGGGGCTCCCACCCCCTTGCCTGCACTGGGCCAATGATATGCAGCGGGTATGCCCGCACAGGATCAGCTGGTGGCCACAAAGCTCACTCCCTGTCTGGCTCTGAATCACCCACCACACCCCTACCCCATCCTCACAGGGTGTCTTCCTGAGCCCCCACTTACATCAAGCCCAAGCTCCAGGCCCCCCAGTGCCCTCTTACCCTCCTTTATCATTGCTGTGAAGCAGGGGACACCTGCCCCACTCTGGTCTTGGGTTAGTGGGGGTCCAGCCACAGAGCAGACTTCTACTTCTAGGTGAGCTCCTAGAGCACAGGGGCCAGCACACACACACTGGGGTGGCCAGGCCTTGTAGAAGCACCCGAGGACAGGGGACAGGGCTCTGTGCGATGACCACAAGAGAGCGATTACTAAAGCCTTCTTCTACAGCACAGAGTAGGGTGGTGCTCTAGGCCTCATGGCCCCAGAGATCAAGCACTTGGAGCCTGACGTTGGTCCCAGGGCCTGCAGAAATGGCCGACAGAAACATGCAAGTTAGAGGGGTCATCTCTTAGGGAGACAGAGCCCTCCATCCAAGGGTGTTCTGTATCTGCTACTCCTTGACTATCCCATAGTCCAAAACCCCAGCTGCTTGGCAAGAAATAGGAATGCTCACAAGGACTGCAATAAGAACCTGAGATGTAAGACCGTGAGTCTGAGAACGCTTTCCACTGGAACCCTGCTGGAGGAGCGTCCCCTGTAGCCAGGCGGCTTTCCTTTATAAGCTTGAGGTGGAACTTCCTCTTTCTGGTTTCTACTTGCAGCCCACCCTGTCCTAGGCAACTGGCACTGTTACCACCTCATCTCTCTCCCCACTCCTCCACAAGACACACAACACAAGGCATGATGTCTGAGAACATGGGGAGGAAGGGTCAAGTCTCTCCAGCCTCTTATAAGCCACAAGCTGGGAAGGATCTGGCTCCAGATGGCAGGTTGTGCCCCACCCCCAAAACAGGCCACATGAAGTAGGAGAACCAGCCTGGCCTTGGCCACAGGGCTCGGTGTGTAGGACACGTCCTGGCCAAGTAGTCTTGACAAACCATTTAGCCTTTGGGAGCCTGGTTTGAACTATGACAGCCACAAAGTAGCCACCCATTTCTCTCACTTTTTCTGGCTATAGGGCAGGACCATTCCTGTCCCAAGAGGAAACTAAACCCTTAAAAGCATGGGCAAGAGCCACATAGTTCAAGACTCGGACCTGTCTTGGTGCTGCATAGCATGTCTGGGTTTCTTTCCATAAAGGAGAAGCACCTGGATTCACTTCTGAACCAGATCCCAATTCTGCTCCACAGGCAGAGGTGGCAGGGGAAATACAGAGGGAAAGGGGTCCCAGGCAAGACAGTTATGAAACAGGAGGAGCCCACACCCCCAGGGGTCAGCCTTGGCTTCACAGAGGTGAAACCCAGACCTGTACATGCGGGGTCTGCAGGGGCCAGGGGAGACCGAGATCTCTAGCACTTGAGGGGGTAAGTGGGGACCAGGGGTGACCAGGGCCTGGCACTGGCAGGGTCAGCAGGGACTAGGGGAGACTGATATCTCTAGCAATTGCAGGGTCAGCAGGGACCAGGGGAGACCGGGGCCCGGCACTCACGGGGTCAATAGGGACCAGGGGATACCGGGGCCTGGCACTTGCGGGGTCAGCAGAGACCAGGGGAGACTGGGGCCTGGCACTCGCGGGGTCAGCAGAGACCAGAGGAGACCAGGGCCTGGCACTTGCGGGGTCAGCAGGGACCAGGGGAGACCGGAGTCCGGCACTCATGGGGTCAGCAGGGATCAGGGGAGATGGGGTCCAGAACTTGTGGGGTCAGCAGGGATCAGGGGAAACTGAGATCTCTAGCACATACAGTGTCAGCAAGGACCTGGGGAGACTGATGCACAGAATGTGTAGGATTAGTGGGGACCTGAAACTGACTATAGAAGCACCTACATTCAAACTGGTGCTCTTAGTTCACCCTCATTACTGACCTTTTTTCCTTTAAGGCTGCAGTCACTCCAGTGCAACCATATCACAACACCCCTTTCACTTCTACTTCTCCTCCAATTGACTAAATGTGCTTTTTTCACTAGGCCGAATATGTTGCAAAAGGTGGACGTTTATAGTTCAGTTATAAAAAAAAAAAAAAAAGTTTGGCTGTGGCTGAAGAGAAGGTCCTGAGTGCACCATTAGAATTCCAGCAATCTGTTACTCAAGGAAACTGCTGATATCACTCATCCCAGCCAAAGCTCAAGGGCCGGGTCAGCAAACCCAGAATTGAAATCAACAATCCCCAGGCACACTGCACCTGTCACAGGTGTGGCACTGACTTGGGCATAAGTGGGTTTGGTGCTGAAGGTGTGTGGCATTCTTAGAAGCAGGGATAGAGGGGACTCACCTGGCAGGAAATTCAGCTTGTCAGTGGTTAAGACAGGAAACCCCACCCATCTGAGATCCCTACTGGGGGTGAAGAGGAAGGTTTTCCTGGATCCTCCACAACAAGTCATGGTCTGGAAGGTCTAAGAGTAACAGAAAATTCTGGAAAAGCCTACATCTAGGCAGGCATGCTGCCTAGGGGACTCATGCCAGGCTGACCAGGAGGAGCAAGTCTTGGGTCTCCTCTTCCTGTCCCTGTGGACACCCCACACTGACCAGCTGTTATTTCAGCTTATACCTTCCCTCTCTCCCAGTGAAAGACAACAGTGCTAATAGGTGAGGTGACACCCCTCACTGCTCCCCCCTCACACCAGCATCTGGATGAACTAGGCTCACTCCCTCTCTGCTCCCACAGAATGTCTAAGAACAGCAGAAGGGAAGCTCCAGCAACCTAGACTTGAGGTCTCTGGGCCTGGGGGAAGCTGAACATCAAATTACCACACCTGCAAGTCAGGAAGGCCTGCCCGTCACCACCTGCTCTCAGGCAGAGTATTTGAAACAGCACTGCTCTGTGCTGGGCCATGGGGCAGGCCAGGAACCCGAGTCCTGAGGGTCTTCAGGAGCAGTCAGCTCCACCCTCCCAGGACCCCCTTGTGTTTGCAATCTGTGATAGGAACTGCACCTAAAATGAGAGCTGGACCATCAGCAGGTTTTCCCTTGAGCTCGGGGACACCACCAAAGGCTTCTACAGGAGCCATGAACTGGTTGGAACTGGGGACTGATAATACAAGGCCCCTCAGGTGGCTATGTAATGGCCTTCATAACCCTGACCTCCCAGGGTTCTGGGCTATTCTATGTGGCCCACCTTGGGGAGGTGTGTCAAGCTGCTTCTCCTCTCCCTCCGCATCCTTCAGGGTCCACAAAGGCATCCAGTATGAACTCCTCAGGCTGTAGGGGTTTTACAAGCTGTCTGGAGCTTCCCGTGTCAGAATTTCTTCCTACGTTTTGAGAACTGACATAGGGAAACCAGCTTTTAATATACCTAAGAAAAATAGCTACCTGGGAGGGGGCGGGGCAGTAGGGAGGGAGCATTAAATATACGGTGATGGAAAGAACTGACTCTGGGTAGTGAGCACATAATGCAATACATAGAAGATGCTGGGATGGCTCAGGGGGTTCAGTACTTGTCTTGCAGCCTCAGGGTCTGAGGATCTAATTCTCAGGCCTGGCCTGTGCAGACCCATATGCTGAACTGGGGTGTGCCCCCAGTTTGGTTCTCACCTGGAGGAGCCCTGAGTCCCTGTCGCGGTTCCTGCCCAGAGCAGCCCCAAGCCCACCTGTGGAATGAAACCATGTAGAAAACTAATGACTTGCAACTATGGAGACTGCTCTGGGCCCTCCCGCTTCTCCATCTCTCTATCAAAAATAAAATAAATCTTTAAAAAGTGCAATATGTATGACAATGTAATGTAGGAGTGTACACCTAGAACCTATATAATTTTTACCAACCAATGGATCACCCCAATAAATTTTTAAAAAAAAGGAAGAAAAATAGCCACCAAATTTAACTTTAATACCTAAACACACACACAGGACCCACTTCAAAACGAAGGGCAGCACTTTAAATGAAGTCAATTTACCTGCAGGAAAAACCGTGCTACCCAGTCTTGGTGGACTCGGCTTTGCCCACTGGGATTCTACGACGAGCCAGCCCTGGGAAACCCTGAGGTCCGCGGGGGCAGTTCCCGTGGCCACCTCACGAGGCCCACTGACACACCCTGAGGCACACACATGCAGCGGTGTCCCAGGTGCCGGGGGAGGGCGGAATGCGACCGGTTCAAATGCGCGGGACAGCGGCGACGCCCAGGAAGACCCTCCGGAACCTGAGAACGCCCGGACGTTCCACCCCTCGCGAGAGGGGCCGCCACTCACCGTCCGAGGGGGCGCGGCCCAGGGCGGCCACCGCCAGCCCGGCCAGCGGGCGCCACAGCATGAGGGGCCACCGCCGCTGGTCTCGGGAACGTACGGTCACAGCACCACGCGAGCCTGCTGCCACACGCGAGGCTGACGTCAGCGCCGCGCCGGCCCCGCCCTTCAGGGCTATTCGTCAGCGCCGCGCGACGCAGCGCTTGCGGATGACGTATGGCCGCGCCGCTGGAGGGCCGGCCCTTGTAGTGACCGTGTGCGCTGCCCAGGCTATTCTTTCTCTAGCCTGGCCAGTGGCGATCGGGCCGCTGGTCATCGAGGCCGCTCCGGAGCTCAGTGAGGGTGGCAGGTTGGTGACGCGTCTTGTGGGCTTAGAGGGATTCCCCCCGAGTGTGGGCCCCTCAGCTGGCTCCCACCATCATCTTGGGAAGCTTACAGCATTTCTCGCACCTGCCAGGTCATCTCCTAAGGGAGGCCTGCAGATGCCCTGCTCTGACAGATAGGGGACAGCGAGACAACCTGCGCGTCTCGTTTCCTGGAGTCTGAATGCTGAGACCTCAGGCATTTGGTTTTGAAAATCCTGGCTTGTGGAAACCTCAGCACAGACGCTTCCCTGGGGTTCTGGGCGTAGTAAGAGTGGACTAAAATCTCCGCTTCCTTTTTGTAATCCTTACCTCACTAGATTTTGTGAGAATTGTATGACCTTGGAAAACAAGGTGTGAATATGTTGCACTCCATCCTCAGAGCAACTTCTGACTGTGACTCACTCGAATGGGCCCAGGCCCTGGCCATACTTCCCGTCAGGATCTTTGGGAGTAGAACCCAGACATCCGTTCGCAAACCTTCTGTCAGGTCAGGGTTGAGAGCTTGATAGGTTACTGGGAGAGATTGGCAGTGGCCAAGTGATAACATACCTGTTTGAGGAAGTGATTGGGTCTGTGGCTTTCTTCTTGGCTGGGATTTGCTGAGAGCAATTAGGTGGAAAAGCCTGCCTGTTAAAAAGATTTTCTTGCCAGCAGGTCACATGCCAGGCTAGTGACTGACCTTGGGCCTCCATATGCCTCAAGTGCCCTCAGGAGGAATGGCAGCCTTGGGCAGCCTGCTTGGGTAAGCACAAACTTCCAGGCCCCTTGGGATTGCTGTCATGGGATGCCAAAGAAACGCCAACTCAAGAGCCTCAGGCCATGCTGCCTGAAGGGAGCTTCCCAAGCCAGTGTGTTTGTTTGGACAATAAGCACACGTTCACATGTACTGATGCCTTGACAAGATGTCAAGAGAAGAATGGGAGTGGCTTGTGACTACTCAGCACCAAACAGACAGTGATGGCAGTCACCTTCCTATTTAGAAGCTGCCTAGCTCTGGCCCAGAACCCTAGCCCAGCTCTGGGTTCCTGTAGAAGGCCAGGGCCTTTCTGCTGTTCCCACCAGAACTGCCTCCCCATCTGCTGGTTGCCCATGCCCCCTGGCCTCCCCCAAATGGGAAGCACAATGTGGTCATTGTTGCCAGAGGAGTAAATGAGGGCAGTTTTCCTGGTGTTTCTGTGGAATGTGGGCAGAGGGATGCAGCACTTGAAGCCTGAGTCAATGTGAAGATGGTGTGGGGATTCTGGCAGGAGCATTCCCTGGTGGGCCCTCATCCTAAGAAAGGTTCATGTGAGAACTGCTATTATAGTGTGAGAACACTCACTATTTCTTTCTCCTATCTTGACTTCTGAAGGCGGGGACTGGATTAATTTGCCCAAAATTTACTGAGTGCTCAGTTAGGGGTCTGGGACTTAACCCTTTTAGTGCGACCGGCCGATATATCGGCTTTTGCGTCTCGGGCGAAATGTGCTGAGGGCTGATATATCGGCTCATACATAGACCACAGTTAATTACCCTTCACATTTATTGCTAGTACCGCTAGCAGAAGGTAGCACTAAGAGGGTTAACAGTAATAAGATGCAGTTCTTGTCCCCAAGCCATCAGAGTCTAGCAGAGATGGGCCCTCAGCCTCTGATGTCAGCTGGGAAGTACAGGGGGTGTGTCTGAATTCAAGTTTGCATAAAAGATGGGCTGAGTGGACTTTCTGGGGGATGGAGATGGGTGTCACAGGGCAAAGCCCCAAGTGGGTGAGAGACAAGTGGGGGTGGGGGGTTGGGAGGGCCTTTCCCTTTCCTGTCACCTCAGAGTATGTGCTCTGCCCTATGCAGATCTGAGTGTCCACCGTGTTCAGAAGCTGAGTGGCCTCCAGGGGTCTTGGTATGCTTGAACTATTACAGATCAGGCAACTTATTTCCCATGGTTCTGGAGATGTCTCTTTTCCTGGTTCTCAGACAGCCGCCTTCTCTGTGTCCTTACAGGGCAGACAGTGACCAATTTCTTATTTTTTATAAGGGCACCAGTCCCACTGTGGGGCCCCACCCTCTAACCCTTATCACTGCCCAAAGACCCTGCTCCTCATGCCATCCTATTGGGGGTTATTGAGGGCAGGGCTTCAACATGTGAATTTGGGGGCAGAAATGTTCAGTCCACAACACTGAATCTGCATTTCCCTGTAAGGTAGCTTCCTGCTCCATGCTCATGTCCAGGGCTCCACACATCTAGAGACTGCTGTACTAAGCCCTCTGTCCTCAGCTGTCTGGAAGCCTCATGTACCACCCCCTGCAGCCTTTTCCCAGATGTGGGGTAGGAGCTGTCCTAACCACATCCCACATCTTGGGGAATGCTGTGTGTACCTATAGGACCTGGCCTGTGTGGGTGCTCTGGCCCCGGCACCTGCCACTCACCAGTGTGTGTGTGTGTGTCTTGCAGTCTGTTGCCACAGCATGTGCTGATGGGGGCCGCCCCTGTGTGCCGCAGCCTACACATGTCCTCCTGGTGGGCTGATAGCAGCAGAGCCTCACTCACACGCATGCACAGACAGGCTTACGCTCGCCTCTACCCCGTGCTCCTGGTCAAGCAAGACGGCTCCACCATCCACATCCGCTACCGGGAGCCCAGACGCATGCTGGCGGTAAGCTTCCCTCTCTGGGGAGCAGGGCCCAGTGGGCTCAGAATTGCCATGGCTGGAAGGGGGAGAGGAGAGTAGGTGAGTCATGGAGCAGGACTGTTGTGGAGAGGGAGGTGGGAAACACAGCCCACTCCATGCAACAAAGTTGGACAGCAGCAGCAGGCTGTGTGCAAAAAAAAAATAAGCAGAAGAAATTTCTTTAGTTTTTTGGGGTTTTTTTGAGAGAGAGAAGGTCAGAGACAGAGGGAGAGAGGTGGGGAAGGGCTTAGAGAAATCTCCATAGTTATACATCATTAGTTGTGACATGGTTTCATTCCACATGGGTGGATGTGGGGCCACGTGGGATGGGAACTGCCTCTCATGGGAGGCAAGAACTTTTGCTGCTGAGCTGAGCCATCTCAGTGGTTACCAGTTGCACTGTAGCTCATGATATGGATTTACACAGGTGGGGGCTGGGAATCAAACCTTGGACCTTGTGATTGTGAGGCAAGTGCTCAACCACTGAGCTATCCCAGTGAGAGCAGCTTTGAAAGGAGAGAAGGGGAGGTCCAGAGACCATTCTGGTTCCTTCCTCTGAGTGAGTACATGCCCTCCCTCCATAGATGCCGGTGAACTTGGATGCCCTCTCCCCAGAGGAGAGGCGGGTGCGGCTCCGCAAACGAGAGGCCCAATTCCAAGAGAAGAAGGAAGAGCCAGAGCTCACTGATGACTTTGACCTGGAGCAATACAAGCAGTTTTGGACTAAGAAGTGAACCTGCCCCCAAGCTGCCTTGGCCCATGATGCTGCAGTGTGGGTGGGGATGTTTGTCTTTAAATGGTCAGGATTTTAAATTTACCTTGTCTTTCCATCTCATGCACTGGCTGGAGGGGGCTCTCTGCGACTGACCACCCCTGGTGGGCTTAGAGTTGGGTCAAGTTGTAGTTTTAGGAGGAGGCTTACAGGGCACGTGATCTGTGGGCACAATTGATGTCCTGGGGGAAGTACCCGCTACCGCCCAGCCACCCGCTTGGGTCCTGGAGCACCCGCCACTCCCAGGGAATGGGGAGTGGGTGGGATCCAAGGACATCCGTGTCTAGCCTGCAGCTTGCTTGCCCTGCCTGCTTGCAGTGGGAAGGTGCTTCCTTTTGGAGGGGCTAAGGGGAGCAGCCAGGCTGGTTGCTAACTCCTCTTGGACGGGCCTGCATCTCGTCCTGTCCTGAAGGGTTGAGTGTGGGACCGTGGCTGTCAGGCTTTCTCATAAACCTTGAGGTCCCATGATAGAATGCTGCCATAAAGATGGTGTGGAAGGCATTCCAGGCATGAGTGAGGAGGCAGAAACCTGTGGAAGGTTACCCTGCCTTTGATGGCAGCTCACAGGGAAGGATGCTGTGTTAGCACCCACCCTGGAATCCTAGCTTGTAGTACTTTCACCACAGGTGCACTGAGCATGCCAGTTGGTTGTGTGCAGTTCTTAGGGATATCTGCCCCACAGGCTCTGCCAGCCCTTTGGCCTGCTCAGGAGCATTCTTACATGGGCAGCCTCCCTGAAACCCTCATATTCCCTGTTGCTACCCCAGCTTCCTGCTCACCACTTACCTCAGGGGAGATGCCCAGCAGCAGTGTCTGCAGTTGCTGTTCAGGGCCAAGTTATTCATGACACTTGTTGAAGATAGCAAGGCAGATCTTACTCAGAGTAGGATCATGGGTGCAATAGGGGGAAGAAGTTGAGTACAACTCGGACAACTGGGGATTTGTGCTGGAAGTATGATGAGTTAGTTACTAAGAGGATTCACCCTGGTGAGGGTTCTTGCTAAACCCACCTAACAGGATTAAAAAAAAAATTTTTTTTCAATTACAGTTGACATTTAATATTTTGAATTAATTTCTAGTGTAACAAGATTGTTGCTGAATGCAGGCAGGAGATCAGACTTCCATAGAGATAGAGGAACCAGACTAGATACAGAGGGTAGGAGTTCTTACCAGAACTGGCAGTGCAGAGATGAGGTCCAAGGCCAGGTTGGAGGGCTCAGGGGAGACTAGAAATGGTCTAGCAGTCATTGCTGCACTCCTTCGTCAGGGGTGGGACCTCCCTGCTGCCCCTCAGATGCCTCCTCCATCCCCCCTGACCCCTGGTCACCTCACTCACCTTGGGGAAGTTACTATGCAGTGGACACTGATGATCCCCAATATCCAGACCTGGGCTGGGTCTTCCCCAGGTGGAAATGGCTGGGGGGGTCGGGGTGGGGGTTGGAGCAGGCTTAAAGACCCTGCTGCTTACAGTGCCTCATGCCCCTCTACTGGCTTCTAGTCCCTGTCAGACATTGGCAGTCCCGCCTCTGGAACCTCTCCCACCCATTGCAACTGCACTTTGGTGCCCCACACCTTTCACGCCACTGCCGCAGCAAATCTGGGACCCTGCACAGGACATGCCTATGACCTTGGATCTGCTGTCCCACCCTGGAGGTCCCTGAGTAGGTGCAGTGGTAGTTCAAGGCAGAAGCAGGTCTGGAGTTCCCGTATGGGGAAACCGAGGCTCAAACTTGATTGTCTGCGGACTCCGGTACACAGTGCGCACTGGGGATGGTGACTTTCGGGCACCACCCCTGGATCCTGGCGTCATCACAGTGTAACTTCTAACTGACATGTGCCAGCGGGGCGGAGCGTTGGAGTTCAGCTTCCGCGCTTTGCCCGGAGGGGTCGGGGGAGGTGCGCAGGCGCTTGGGGCGGGAGGGGCGGGGCAGTGCGCAGGCGCATGGGATGCGAGGTTATCCCGGACATGACGTTACAACGTGTGACGTACGAGCGGGAGCAGGCGCCGCTGGGGAAGGGGAGGCTCAGGGATCCGAAGGTCCCCGTACAGTGGGTGGCCCAGCATTATGTTCGGCTCCAGCCGTGGCGGCGTACGCGGGGGGCAGGACCAGTTCAGCTGGGAGGACGTGAAGACTGACAAGCAGAGGGAGAACTACTTGGGTGAGCGTGGGGGTTAGGGGACGAGGCTCGGGGGCCTTGGGGCACGCTTCCACCCGCGCCCTCCAAGGACTAGTCTCCGTCCCCTCAGGCAACTCGCTGATGGCCCCGGTGGGCCGCTGGCAGAAGGGCCGTGACCTCACCTGGTACGCCAAGGGCCGGGCGGACGGCGTGGGGCTGAGCCGGGAGCAGGAGCTGGCGGCTGTGAGGCAGGCGGAGCAGGAGGCTCTCATGGCAGCGCTGTGAGTGCCCCGGGGGCGGGGGCACCTCCCAGGGTGGGTGGGGGCACGGGCACGGCTGGGGGGGGGGGACAGGAGGGAGGCCGAGGATAAGGCGGAAGCTCCTGACGCTCGGGCGGGGCCCTGCAGAGGCTACAAGAACGTGAGGAAGCAGCCTACCGGTCTGAGCAAGGAGGTGAGGGGCAGCCCTCCGGGGGGCGGGGGTAGGACAGGACTGGGACCCGGCTTACCGCGCCGCCCTCCTTCCCACAGGACTTTGTGGAGGTCTGCAAGCGGGAAGGAGGTGACTCCGAGGAGAAGGGCGTGGACCGGCTCCTGGGCCTGGGGAGCTCAAGGTATGACCTAAGTGCGGGAGGCTCAGAAAGCGCCAGGGTGCAACTCTGAGGGGGTCAGCCGCCAAGTGGACGCCGGAACCCTCAAGGGAGGCCTGGGGGAGGGCCTCACTGTGGGGAGGTCTCATCCTTGTCCCCATAGTGGTTCCGCAGGCCGAGTGGCATTGTCCCGAGAAGACAAGGAGGCGGCTAAACTGGGGCTCTCAGTGTTCACGGTAATTGCCCCTACATGTTCCCGGACTTCATGACAGGTCTGTGAACCAATTCCTGTTAAGGGCGGTGGGTGGGCTGTGTCTTTTCTTCCCTCCTTGATCATCCCAACTTCTTGGAAACCCGGGCTGGTTCTCCCACATCATGTCTGGGAGCCTTGCATGCCCCTAAGTGTGGCTCCTTTGGCAGCACCACTGTGTGGAGAGCAGTCGCCCAGGGGGCTCCCCAGCCAGGAAGAAGCCTCGGGCTGAGCAGAAGGTGGAGCTGGGGTAAGGGCTAGCTGAGGGTCCAAGGACTCAGCGCTCTCTGCAGTTTTTGGTTCCAGACCCCTTTTCCTTCTGGGGAGCCTCTCAAGGTTGTGACCCTAAGGCAGCCCCAGGACTACCTACTGGTGGGTCCATTGAGGTCGGCCAGGCCAATTCCCCCCGGCCCCAGTATGCAGTGCAGTATTCTCTGGATGCCAAGTGAGGGGTGTGGGGTACAAGAGGGTGTACCACCTGGTGGGGAGGGTGTTAGAAGGGGCCATGAATTTTCTGCCTGGATGAGAAGGCCGCTATCTGCACTGCCCACCATACCAGTGACTGGCCATGTGATCCTGAGAAGCTTTATTCAGTGATCTAGGATTATAATAGCCACATGTAGCCAGTGGCTATTGTGTTGGCCTGCATAAGCCTGTGGGCCCACACCCTGTGAGAACCCCACAGCCCATTGGCTCCTGGCACTCTTTATCCCCTTTCTAGCCCCGAGAACCGTAAGAAGAGCAGGAAGGAGAAGGAGGAGAAGAAGAAGAAGAAGAAGAAGAAGCACAAGAAAGAGAAGAGAGAAAAGGAGCACAGGACCGGGGCAACCACCTCAATGTCCCAGACTCATGCCCGGTAGGTACAGCAGCTACATGGAAGGCCTGGGAGACTGGGCCAGGTGGTGTGGCCCTTCACATTGAGCATCCTCTGTCTCCGCAGGGCCCACCATCGTAGGCACAATTCTGACTCTGCCTCACCCTGCTGTAAGAGAGGGCACAACAATGACTGAGGCCCAGCTCACCGGGACCCTGCCTACCTTAGCCAGGCCTTGCCCTTAGTGAAACCTCTGAACATGTGCTCTGTCAGGCCCAGGAAGCTGGAGGACAGACTTGGGGGCCCTGCCAGATCCCTGCAAGCTGGCAAGGTTATCTGTGTGAGGCTTTATCCCAACAAGGCCTACTCAGGCCCACCTGAGGACACACTGCCCAGGTCCAGCTTCCTAGGCCCCAAGAGGCTTAGCTGTGACCAAGCACTGCTGCTGCTTTTGTGTTGACTCATTCTTTGTATTTAAATAAACTTATTTTAACTGCATAGTGTCTCATATTAAAAGGAAGGTTGTTGTCATACCCCAGTACAAAGTGATATGTGAAAATGTGGCAAATGCCTTGGGTTCCAGCAAGACCACCAAAGACCACATTGGAATAGGGACTGTTGATTGTACAGGGAAGACGGAAGGACCAGAAAGTGCTCAGCTGCAGGTGGGCCCATCTTAGGTGGGTGAGTAAAGAGAGGCAGCTAGACTGGGTACTTGTAAGGTGGTAGGTAGTTGCAGGTGGGCCCTATCAGGTGGGTGAGTACAGAAAGGCAGCCAGACTGGGTGCTTTTAAGTTGGTAGGTGGGAGTGGGATTTGTTCTTTGAGATAATCCTCATTCTCCAGGAACCTCCTGCCCTGGTGGGACCCATGCCTACCTATTAGCTGAGCCTGCTATTTCTCCCAGGTGGCTGGAGTTCCAGGTGCTTCCCACTTGTGCCCCCCGCCCCACCACCAGGTGTGCCTGTAGTCCATTCAACACTGTCGACAGAAGAAATGAAAACTTAACATACTACGGTTGCATCAGAGTAAAGACAAAATCCAGGCTGGATTCACTTATGAAATACATTCAATTTTGCTTCTGATTTTTAAAGAAATGAAAACTAAATATAATCCTGTCTTCATGGCCCTGGCCCTCAACCTGTGACTGTTATCTCAGGCCAAACAGGGCAAAAGGCCACACACGGGATTGGATGCCTCTGGACCTTGGCTTGACCAGGAAGCAGGGGTATCCAGAAGGGTACTGTCTGGGTCAGAGGGACTACCCTCCAAAGAGTGGCAAAAGCCCCTCAGACAAGGACTTGGAGCTAGGTCAGGGGTTCCTGTCTCTCCTGGAGGTGCCTCCACACAACCCCCTGCCCTGGCCTTGGGCACAATCCACATGAGGACCCTGCTGTAACAGCCTGGTATGTCCAGGACTGGGGGCTGGATTGCCAGTGTGGCGAGGCCCCCCAAGGGCACTGGACACACCCACCCATGCCTGCCACAATTAGTGGGGTGGGGAAGGGAACTAGCTTGGGGAGAGTCAGAAAGGAAATGAGGTGGGGCAGGGGTTGGCTGTAAACCCTAAGCTGTCCCCACCCATATCCCAGGAGGCAGCCTTTGGTCAGCAGCACTGCAACACTGGAAAGCCATGAAATAGTTAAGAGATTTTATTCTAATAGCTATAATTACAGTGCTTGTTTGTCGAAATGAAAACTGAAAACAAGTATACAAAACAGTTGATTACCAATCATGTACTGAAAGCAGTAAGAGGTTCCACTGACACCAGATAAACCAGTTCTGAGGTTTCCCCAAGATAAAGTTTAACAGCTCCAGCTTCTTCAGTGTTTATCAAAATACAAAAGAAAAAAAGTAGAGGTTGTCGTTTTTTTTGATGGCAAATCTGACCCTTGCAGGCTGGGGTAGTGAAAGCACATGTGCACAGGGGTTTTGAGGGGCTGGACTCTAGGATGACTGGCCACCCACCTGCCCGCACTGCTGCTGGTGAGACCCAGACAACCTGGAGCAAGCGAGCATGCATGGGGACCACAGGGTTTCTGCTCTGGCCAGAGCAGTCCTACCAAAGCACCCATGCTGACCTAAGAGAAGGCTGGAGTCCCTCCAAGGGGTCTAAGTGGTGGCTGCTGCCCCCAGCCTATCCCCTGGGTGGTGGTGTAAGCACAGGTTCAAGCACAAATGCTATGGGATGCAGGATGACCCAGCCAATCATAGGGACCATATGTGACCATGCAGAACATAGCGTGCTGGTTCTGCCCACCATACACTCCAGATGGGAAACAGACCATGGGTGGACTGGACTTGGGCTGTTACTGCAGAACCTATGCTAGGCACATTTCTCCCTTCTGCGTGTTCAAGTGTCTCTTTATCTTGTATTTGTAACTATTTTAAAAAATTGCACTGAGTTCAGGTTAAAAACCAACCACCAAAATGGATCTCAACACAGATCTAATGCTCAGAGGAGTGTCAGGCTGGTCTGACAGCGACTCCTGGAGGCCCTGGATGCCTAAAATCCTTTCTCAGTACTAAACAGTGGGTTGATTCTTTTTACAATAAAAAAAGCTGAGTAATATTGCATAGGAGTACCAGAAACTGCCTCACTGGAAACAAGAACTATTTACATTAAATAAAAACCCGGTTGCAGGCTGCATCTGCACATGTACAGCATGGTGAAGCACACTGGGACCGACCATGGAGACAGCTTCTGGCACTCACACCACAGGGGCACATCTGCCACATGAGAGGAAAGCAAGGGCGGAGAAAGGAGTGAAGGGGGAGAGGAGTGCGGCTCACTTCTGGTTCCGGAGCTGATTGGATAGCCAGTCCAGTCCCTCATAGAGCCCATCCCCACTGGTGGCGCAGGTAGCCTGAATGTACCAGTTCCTGTGGCGCAGAGAATGCAGGCCCAGCTTGTCCGTGATCTCGGCAGCGTTCATAGCATTAGGGAGGTCCTGGTGGGAGGGTGGGGTGGCAGGGCAGTCATGAGTCAGCAGGAAGACTTGGGAGTCCTCCCCCACCCAACCGGTGATCTCCTCAGCCCCAGTCCCTCAGGGTGGCTCAGTCATGCACAAGCAGTTACCTGCTTGTTCGCAAACACGAGCAGAACAGCATCCCTGAGCTCATCCTCTGCCAGCATCCGCATGAGCTCCTCACGGGCCTCATTCACACGCTCTCGATCATTGCTGTCAACCACAAAGATGAGACCTGCCAAGAAGTAGGCGTCAGTGTAAATACCAAGGATACCCAATCTCTCCCACAGGCAGTGGCCCCAATCCTCACCTTGTGTATTCTGGAAGTAATGGCGCCACAGAGGCCGGATCTTGTCCTGGCCGCCCACATCCCAAACGGTGAAGCTGATGTTCTTGTACTCCACTGTCTCCACGTTGAAGCCTGCAGGAGCATGGTCCAGTGTGAATCCTGTCCCCAAGTTGCCCAACCCCCTCCCAGCCCCCAGGGGCCCGGCCTCCTCACCTATGGTGGGGATGGTGGTCACGATCTCACCCAGCTTCAGTTTGTACAGGATGGTGGTCTTCCCTGCAGCATCCAGGCCCACCATGAGAATGCGCATTTCTTTTTTGCCAAAAAGGCCCTTGAAGAGGTTCGCAAAGATATTCCCCATGCTGTAGACCAGGAGTGACAATGGTCAGAAAAACCTGCAGAGAGAGAGAGAGGCAATGGGCCCCCAAGTTCTTTCTGTGTTGCCCAGAGCTCAGAAACCACCTACGCTTGCACCATGAATGGACAAATGGACACACTGCTTCCTCCTCCTGAAATTTCAATGGGCAGGAGCTACCAAAATTCCACTTCTGAAGCTACAGAAAATGTACTGTCTTCTGGGCCTCTTGAGCCACCCATCTCGAGTCTGGGAATCTTAGGACCAGAGCTGACAGTAATTCAAGGTAGTGGATGCTGCTGTCCCAGGAAGTAATGCCCAAGGCCACATGGCAACTTGCTCCTAAGTCCACTCAATCTGCCTGTGGCTGCAATGTCTGACACACAGGAAGAGGAGACATTTACCACCTGACATTCGTGGCTTTTGAATAAATGCCAGACCCTCTTCACTTGATCACAAAGCTTATAATAAGGGGCCAGAAATAACCTCATCAAGACCCCACTGTCTCTCCCAACTGCCCCACCAAGGCTTAGTGAAATAAGGCCCATACTCAAGAAGACACGTGTGTGGGGAACTAGGGTACTCCTGGCACAAACCAGAAACCAACACTTCCTAATATGCTGAAAGCTCAGCACTTACATCATCAGAGGTAAGATGTGGGGACTTATGACACCTGGGCAGAGTCCTAGGCACAACTAAGGCCCCAGGGGAGTACCTTTAGGGGGACTCTTTCCCATTAGAAGAAGTCCACCCTGTCCCAGAGAGGAGGGGGCCCACATGGTGTGGCAACACACTCATGTGAGAATATATGTGCCACGTTTAGACCCCACTCTCACCCCAGGTGTTTTCCTATTCAGCAGAGCAGCAACACTAGCATATCACCAAGCCAGCTCTGACCAAAGGTCTGAGAGCCAGCAGAAAGAGACTGGACCCCAGGAGAACAGGCTCTCAGAGGTCTCCATCCCAACCAGTGGGGCATGGGAGCTGCCCAGGCCTGGCCATTCCATGCTTCAACACCTTTTTTCCTTTTTTTGAGATTTATTTTATTGTTTTTGACAGAGAGAGAAGGGGGAGGGCCCAGAGCAGTCTCCATAGTTGTATGTCATCAGTTTTTGACATGGTTTTGTTCCACACAGGTGGGCGGGTGCTGAGCAGGGCAGGAACTAGGCTGGGGGCCTCCCACATGGGAGACACAAACCTTTGAGCCAGGGGTGGAGTGAGAAATGAACTGAGGGACTCCCGCATGGGAAGCACAACCCAGTTCAGCAGGTGGGTCCACACAGGCTGGGGCTGGGATTCGAACCTCGGTCATGAGGGATGGAGCACTTCACCTGCTGAGCCATCCTGGTTTCCCCTGCAGTACTTTTTTTTTTTTTTAAAGATTTATTTATTGTTTTTGACAGAGAGATACAGAGACAGAGAGAAGGGGGAGGGCCCAGAATAGTCTCCATAGTTGCACATCATTGGTTTTTCCACATACTTTCATTCCACAGGTGGGCGGGCCTGCACAGGGCAGGAACTGGGCCGGGGTCTCGCCCCAGTGAGAACTGAACTGGGGGAACTCCCCAGTTCAGCATATGGGTCCGCATGGGCCGGGGCCGGGATTCGATCCTCGGTCCCCGGGGCTGCAAAGTGAGTGCCTATTCCACTGAGCCATCCCGGCTTCCCCATCCCTACAGCACTTTCACTCACTGTTTTATTTCTAAATAAGGACTTAGGAAAAAAGGCCACTTTCTCAAATGCTAATGCACCTGCCCCTGGAAGTAACCATGAGCTTGCTCTCAGTCTTTGGATTTTAGATGAACACTGCTGGAGTCAGAGGCCAGTAGAGGACATCATTAAGGGCCTACCTAGCACAGGCATGCCACATTGCTTAATCTCTCTGCTGTAGGGTCTTTCCACCTGAGCACCAGTGACAATGTGCACATCCCACTCCTCATCAAATGTCCACCCTCTAGTTTCAGCACCCTGACATTTCCTGACTGAGCTGCCTTGATGACTGTCAAATGGTTATTTTCCATCTAGTCATTACTTCCAGCTGTCAGCATTCTGCTGTAAAAGAAACCACCTTTCCTTCTCCAGGTAGCAACATGGGCATAAACTCATGTATTCCCATTTCATAGAATGGGTCAGACAGAACCAGCAGCCTTATTTTGAATTTGAATTTGCTCCAGTGGTTCCAGACATGCCCAGTGGAGCGCCTTTCAACTGGCTTCAGTGCACTTTTTACTTTATTTTTAAAAATTAAATCTAAAACTTTAAAAAGATCTTTACTATAGCATTTATTTCATTTTCTGCAAATAGCAAGTTTCCCTAAATAAAAAGGTGAAAATTATGAAGCACAGCAAGAAAAACACACACACTTATTTCAGTTTACTCCTGAAATCACTGCCAATAAACAAACTGGTGCCCAACCTACCAGGACAAAGAAAAGAGGGGAGACAAATTCTGGGAGCTAATGCAGTGTGGGTGGGGTCTGACAGTGTGCTTGTCCTCAGTCCTGCAAGAGAGTAATGGGACCTTCTTGGAACAACTGAACCAGATGCTCTGACTGTGGTCTCTAAGCAGAGCAGGATGTGGGCATATATGTATGCTATAAAGAGAGGGGCTGGGTGCACTCAAGAGAGAGGCCCAGGAGACCTGGTGGCCTCAAACCAAGGACGTACGGAGGCCCTGTTTCCCTTTGAGAAGCCTCCATGGAAGAGACTGACACAAATAAACAAGGGATTTGGTGGGAGGAAAGACAGAAGACAAAAGATTACTTAAAAGGAAAAAACAAACCAAACAAAATCCCTAACCCACATTCCCCACCATGGGAAGGTGGGGCCTGAAAAATAAAACAAGGTTAGAAACACAAGGTGCGACAAAGCAGACATGACAAAGTGAAAAACCCACAAAAAGCACGGATAAGAGACCATTAGGAGAATCGGAAAGACCAACATCTACCTTGGGCATGGTGATGACTTTAGATACAAAACCAAACACACGATCCAGGAAAATATAATTGATAAACTGGACTTCATTAAAATTATAACCTTCTGGGATGCCATGATAGCTCAGCAGTTGAGTGCTTGCCTTTAAGTTGTGAGGTCTGGGGTTCAGGTCCCAGCCCCAGTCCATGCTGACTCCATATGCTGAACTACAGTGCAGGCTAATGGTTGCCCAGATGGCTTGGTGGCAAAGGTTCTCGTCTCCCATGTGGGATTCCCCCAGTCCAGTTCCCACCCCATAGAGCCCCCCACATCCACCTGTGTGGAATGAGACCATGTCACAACTAATGATGTACAACTATGGAGACTGCTGGGGGCCCTCCCCCACTTCTCTCCCTTCTTCCTTCTCTTTCTCCCCCCTCTCTCACCTTCTCTTCATCAAAATAAATCTATAAAGAAAAAGTACGAACTTCTGCTCTGGGAAAGACACTATCAAGAGAAGGAGAAAGCATGTGCAAAAGACACATCTGACAAAACACTGTCATCCACAACACACAAAGACCAGTTTAAAATCTAACAATAAGAAAATGAAAAACCTGATTAAAAACTGGGCTAAAGACCTCAACAAACACCTCGCCAAAGAAGATGTACACAGATGGCAAATGAGCACATGAAAAGATGCCCCACATCATATGTCTTAAGGGAAATGCAAATTAAAATAACGAGCTACCACTATACACCTATCAGAATGACCAACACCTAGAAAACTGGTAACACCAAATATGGGTGAGGATGTGGGACAGCAGGAGCTCTCATCCCCTGCAGGTGGGAATGTAAAATGGTGCAGCCACTTTGGAAGACAGTTTGGTGGTTTCTTAGAAACTAAACATACTCTTACCATACGACCCAGCAATTGTGCTCCATGGTATTTATTTAAAGCAGCTGAAAACTTATGTCCTCACAAAAATCTGCAAACAGATGGTCCTGGCACTTTTTCTCATAATTATAAAAGATTGGAAGGAACCAAGGTGTCCTTCAGTAGGTGAATAGTTAAATAAACTTATATTCCACTCAAACAATGGAATATCAGTCAGTGCTTAAAAGAAATAAGCTATTACGTTATGCAAAGACATGAAGAAAACTTAAATACATATTACTAAGTAAAATAAGCTGATCTAAAAAAGCTACCGTATTTTCCGGCGTATAAGACGACCGGGCGTATAAGACGACCCCCTAATTTTACAGTTAAAACATAGGTTTAGTCTTATACAGCAAATATAGGCCTAAACCTATGTTTTAACTGTAAAATTAGGGGGTCGTCTTATACTACAGCGAATATAGGCCTAAACCTATGTTTTAACTGTAAAATGAGGGGGTCGTCTTATACGCCGGAAAATACGGTATATATTGAATGATTCAAATAATATGACATGCTGGAAAACGTAAAACTTACTTCTTAAAAACTAGTAAAATGAGCAGGGGTCGCAGGGGTTGGGGGATGGGAAGAGATGAACAAACAGGAAGAGCACAGCAGATTTGGGGGGCAGTGAAATTACTCTGTTCTGAGACTGCAATGGTGGATCCCTGTCATTGTCCATTTGTCCAAACCCACTGCAGGTATAACACCAAGAGCAAATCTAATGTAAACTATGGACCCTGGGTGATATGTGTCCATGTAGGTTCATCTTTGTAACAAATGCACCATCTGGTGGGGGAAGCTGATGGTAGGGGAGGCCACATGTCTGGGAAATCTGTGTACCTTCCCTTCAATTTTGCTGTGAACCTAAAACTGTTCCCCCTTAAGGGTGATAAGGTAACACAGAGGAAAGCCCAAGCAAGGAGCAACCCCTATGTCAGGGGTGTCTAATCTTTTGGCTTCCCCGGGCCACACTGGGAGAATTATCTTGGGCCACACATAAAATACACCAATACTAATGATAGCTGATAATCTAAAAAATCTCATAATATTTTAAGAAAGTTTACAAATTTGAGTTGGAACACATTCAAAGCCATCCTAAACCGTATGTGGCCTGTGGGCCGTAGATTGGACAAGGTTGACCTATGTGGTTTAAACATGGGACTTGGCAATTCCATGGGGAATTGAGAAAAACTAATAACAGGTACACTAAAAGAATTAAAAGATGAAAATAAACAGAAGCAGGCTATTTTAAGATATCTTGTAGAAAAACATTAAGGCAATCACCACTTGGCTCAGGAGTAAACAACGTTTACTAGGTCATGATACTGTTACTATTATTGCTAAGGGCAGAACCTGTTCATTCAGAAATACAGAGTACAGCCAAGTGATGAAAGGGGCTGTCTCTGGGAAACAGGATGGAGGACTCTTTATGCTTGTTTTATTGTTAAAGTACTGTATTTTCCGGCATATAAGACAACCAGGTGTATAAGACGACCCCCTAATTTTACAGTTAAAACATAGGTTTAGGCCTATATTCACTGTATAAGACTACCCCCCACTTCCGAGGCTATAGTCTTATACAGCAAATATAGGCCTAAACCTATGTTTTAACTGTAAAATTAGGGGGTCGTCTTATACGCCCGGTCGTCTTATACGCAGGAAAATACGGTATCTCCTTCACAAAAACAGACACAAAAACCTGGGAACCAAAGGTTATCTGTACCCTCCCTAATCCCCATTTGGGTGGAGGACATATCTCCAGGTAAACCCACCCACACCTAGGTGTCAGTCTGTCTGCATGCATGCAGCTCCTGCCTCTCCCTCTGGCCTGAGTCAGTGAGCCCTGATTACCAATGTACTGTTTTTAAACAGATCAAAGTCCTAGAGCCCCATAGTAGGAGTCATGCTTTGTGGCAGAACCAGGATGGGGATGAGAACTAAGTCTGATTTAAGAAGCTGTGGCACACAGCACCTGGTCTCCCCATTATAAGCATCTGTACCTACCCTGACCTGGTGCTCCTGGCCTGTCACCCCAGCACTGTTTATTGCTTTGTCAGAGGTCCAGACCTAACACAGGATCAATCTGTTGTAGCAGAAAAGTTCAATACTGGTCACCAGAGTCAAGCTGTGGCCTCTTGGCACAGGTTGCAACTTGTGGGACACCCAACCCAGGTGCTACTTCACCTTTTCCTCCACTAGAATCTCTCATACTCAAGTCAAAACCAGTTTTTCAGGCCATTGTAATAATCCCTTGAATTAGTGAGCAGAGAAGACACTGACTTTCTCGGAAGATTCCTACCCACCCCCACCTGAGTCTACACCAACTCCTGACCAATCTAGAAGTCAAAAGAGTAACAAGACCAGATGGGGCCTCTGGCGTGGCATTCTGGTATTAAAGCCAAGAGCCAAGAACAGAACACAATTTGGTGGGCTGCATTCCTGCGTGCAAAGATTTGCCAGACTAAGGTCAAGGTTAATTAATGATGGGGCCTACCTCATCTGGTGAAAATATGTGCCCATTCCAATAAATGAATTCAACACGACTGCGTTAGCTGCTGAAGAGAAATAAATGTACCCTTAACCTTTACCTGTGCCCTCAGCATCTCCCACAAGCCTCAGTTGGTTTCAGCCCTTGCCTGTGATCCATCTGACTCTGCAGAAGCAAAGGTTTTCTGAAACCATTAGAGCTGGTTTATGTAACCGTGAACACCAAGATGACCTAACAGTTGGGATCACTAGGAAGAAGATATCACCAATGTGGAGTGAGGTCTAGGAAATTAAAGTGTGATCCAAGAAGGCAGAAAGTGAGGGTTGGATTCCACTCTGTGCTGTGGACGCAATGGGCTGCTTTGGTCTCCTCTGTAAATGGGAGTTCAAATGGATGAATCCCCTACTTTAATAAAAAGCTGGGTGACACCAGAACTTTTTATCTTTTTTCAAAGTCAAATTTATTGAAGTGTAAGTTACATATGGTAAAATGTGCAACCCAAAAGGTCACTATTTGGTTTAATAACTGAGGAAAATTGAAGTTATTTCCCTGAGGAACTGGTATACACTGCAAAACATTTTCGTTAAGAGGATGCTGGAACAGCTCAGCAGATCAGTGCTTGCCTCCCAATTCCAAGGTCCAGGGTTCAACTCCTGGCTCCTGCACAAAACCATACGCATAACTGTGGCACAAAACTGGTAACTGCCAAGGTGACTTGGTGGCAAAGGTTCTCTCATCCTATGCAGGAGGCCCCTGGTTTGGTCTCCCTCACCACTCCCCTACAGGCCACATCCACCTGTATGGAATAAAACTGTATCACAACTAATCAAGTACAACTATGAAGACTGCTCTGCCCACCCCCCCCACCCCCGCTCTTTCATACCTTCTCTCAAACAATAAATCTCTGGGGGATGCCAGGATGACTCAGTGGGTTAAGCACCCCCTTTGAAGCCCCAGGGTCCAAGGATCGAATCCCAGACCTGGCCTGTGGAGACCCATATGCTGAACTGGGGTGTAGTCCCAGTTCCGTTCTTGCCAGGGCGAGCCTCCTATGGGAGGCCCCTGGCCCAATTCCCACCCTGTACGGCCCTCTGCCCACCTGTGTGGAATGAAATTACTTCGAAAACTGATGACATATAGCTGTGGAGACTGCTCTGGGCCCTCCCCCTTCTCTCTGTCTCTGCCAAAGACAATAAATCTTAAAAAACAAAAAGAACATTTTAAGATTTTCATGAATAAACTGCCTCTAGTAGTCATACACATAGACTATCCATAATAAGAAAGCACAGTTCACCCCTAACACACAGGATTCAATTTTAAAGAGGGACCTTTACATTCACAGGTGATACGGTCACATGTAACTGTTACCAACTGCTTTTTGTACATCACCTGAGTACTCCAGCATTATCAGCTAAATAAAGCATCATGCCATTAATCCTGCCTGTCAGCCCAACATTCCATTTCTGTATCTCTGATGTTCTTTTGCAATTAAGCAGCACATTACATTTTGTCACTATTTTATAAAAATTAGTGTAAGAGGAAAAGAAAAACTGAATGTACCAATACTAGTAATAGCGGACACACCTCATAGGCCTAACACAACTGTGACAAAGATATGCATCAAAATCACTCAGGGAGGTGGGGATGGCTCAGCAGGTTAAGTGCTCGCTTTGCAGCCCGGGGGAACTGAGGTTTGAGTCCCGGCCCGTGTGGACCCACACGCTGAACTGGAGTGTACATCCCATGCAGGAGAGACCCCCACCCTAGTCCAGTTCCCACCCTACACAGCCCCCGCCCTCCTGTGTGGAATAAAACTATGTCAAAAACTGATGATGTACAAGTATGGAGACTGCTTTGGGCCCTCCTCCTCCTTGTCAAAAACAGTAAAATAAATCTTAATAAATAAATAAATAAATAACATTCAACCTGAGACACTCAATGGATCTAATGAAGTTGACAGAACTTTCTTTTCCCCTTCAGCTATAATTGACATATACATTGTATTAATTTAAGGTGTACAACATAATGATTTGATATGTGCACATATTGTAAAATGATCACCACAAAAAGTCTAGTTAACACCCACTTCACATAATTTTTCTTCTTGTGATGAAAACTTTTAAGGTCTACTGTCTTAGCAACTTCCAGATGTACAGTACAGCAGTGTTCACTACAGTTAGCACCCTATGTATTACAATCAGAAGTTTGTACCTTTTTACCCCCAACATTCACCCCAAACTTTCAATAAAAAAAAAGAAGACGTGCAACAATATTTCTGAATTGTATCATTCTGGTCTGCATCTAAAGGTCAGTTCCAATGAGAGATAGTTGTTTTTTAAAACAAAACTTTCAGGATGTTTTGCATCAACCAATTAGGCACCAGAGTTGGCCTCTAAGCAGGGTCTTTGTCCACTACCCCTGCCCCCACCACAGGAAGGCCAGCATTCTAACACTGGAAGAGGTGAAACAAAAAACAGCAGAAGCACTAAAAGGCATCAAAATCGACACATTCAAAAACTATTTTGAGGGAGTACCAGCATAGCTTAACAGGTTGAGCGCTTGCCTTGCAACCGGGAGGTCCAGGGATCAAATCTTGATCCCGGCCCTGGCCCATGCAAACCCACATGCTGAACTGCAGCGCAACTGGTAACTGCCAGGATGGTGGCAAAGGTTCTTGCCTCCCATGCAGGAGGCTCCTGGTTTAGTTCTGCCCTGTGTGGCCCCACATCCACCGGTGTGGAATGAAACTATATCAAAAAAACAAAACTAATGATGTACAATGGAGACTACTCTGTCTCCCCCACCCCCCCACCTTCTCTCAAAATAATAAAATAAACCTTTATACAATTTCCTATAAATACACTGCATTTTTTTTGGTTCCCCCTTATTCATAGTCTTAAAATAATATCCATTTGGGACAATGATCCCAAATGTCATAGGGCCACCCCTGGAGTGTAGCAGGATGGAGGAAACCCACAGCTGAGATATTCCTTAGAATTACACTGGGAACAGCTCTCACAGCTGTGGGTACCTGCTGTCCTTGTGACTGGTGGTAGGCATCTTACAACCTGCTAAGGAGCCACCAACACACTAGATACTAATGAGCACCTCTGCTCTGGCAATAAGGGCACACAGATACCTTCTGTCTGACCGCAAACGCAGTTAAGGCTGAAGGACTTGTTACTGGTACAAATTAAAGACCAAAAATACAACTTCGCATCAACCCATAACATAAAATGTACAACAAATTAAACTGAAAATGGTGAAAACCAGAATCATTTATGACTATAATGCAAAGCAAGAAATCATGAGCAACTCTGAAACACCCAGACACCCTGAGAAGTGTCTGACTCACCAGTAGTCCCTCACTAATAGTACAATTTATTAGTGGTCCTTTGGAAGTCAACTAGAATTGTCTTTTGATCAAACCTAGGGGAACCAGATCAGCAGTTTGGGATTGGTTTGGAGGGCCTCAAGCAAGTTGCTTGGATGTGTTCTAACCCCAGTGCCCTCACCGCACCCTAATTCTTCATGCTGTGCCTCTGTGCCCTTCCCTCAATCTCTGAAGCCAAGCACAGATGCCAGCTACCACATTCCACAGGACAGGGTCCTTTCCTCTCTATTCTTCATATGGCGGGGTCAACAGTTACCACACTCAGAAAAGGAGTAGCTGTGCCAGGAGAACAGTGCTGGGAGTACAAAGGCCAACGATACTCAGTAAATCCAACTGACAGATGGAGAAACTGGAAAGTGACAGTGCCTGCCTTCCACCTACGTTATCAGTAAACTAGTTAAAAGAAGTCTCTGGGTCAAGCAACGTCAAAGGCTGCTCCTCAGTGACACTGGGGCCCTCTCAATGCAGACATACACACATTCAGATCCCTGCCCCCACAGCCCTGACAAGAGAAAGGGTGGGCACAATGGTCACACAATATAGTCCTGGGTTTCAGTTCTAGTAGTAAGAGCACAAAAAGAAAACAATTCAGTTCTGATGTTTCTTGCGAAGTAAATCACATTCATTATTTATTTTCATCACAACACTTCTTAGGCATGTGGTCACTGCAAACGTGCGGAAGCCCCTGCAGTTTCTCTGGTCTGGTGCCTTCTCAAATTAGCCACCCACACCCACTGTGCAGACACAGGTCCTCTTCCAGCACTAGGGTGGAGCTTTGAGACCCCTCTCCACACCCTTAAAGAAAATGGGAACTGCAACCACAAGGCCTCAGAGTCCCTCCAAGCACTCACAGTAGCACATGGCCCCCAAGGCTTTCTAGGCACAGAGGCTTTGGTAATGGATTAAACCAATTTCCAACTTGATTTTTCCTCCAGAAAACGTTCATTTTGAAAAAATTAAAAAAATTGCAAGCCCACTTTTTTTTCTGAGATGCCTTCTGGAGGAAGTGTAGCAGGGGGTGAAAGCCTCCACTGGACCCTCCCACCTTTGAGGCAAGCCCCCACACCACAACCTGCTCGTCTTCCCCTGATGCTTGTTAAGAGTGGCAGCCATCTCAGAGCACTCAGGCACAGGGGCTCAGGGCACCCTCCACCTTGCCCAAGAGGCCACAGCAACTTCTCAATGGGCCTTTTGCAACCTCTGGTCACACTTTAGATAGAAAGCCCTGGTGCCAGGCATATCTCACTCATACACCTGTTCATGCCATCCTGTACTTAGAACCTCCCAGAGGCCCCACCACAGCCTGCATCTTACACTTTCTCATCCTAACACTGCTCCTCTCACTTTCAGTGGTCCCTACACATGGCCCTTATTTTTCTATTCTCAGCTGGACATCCCCCCCCCCCCCCAACCTCCAGACTCCATTCCTACCATACCCTCAACACATAGATCTCCCATGGAAATCTAACCCTCCAGCATAAAGGGACTGGCCTTCCCACTTTAACCTTGAGAAAATTCCACCCAGTTCCTTAGACCGGGGTCCCCAATCTTTTTGGCACCGGGAAACGTTTTCCTGGAAGACAATTTTTCCACTAAGGGGTGGTACTGGTGGTAGTTTCGGGATAAGTCAAGCGCCAGGTGCAACTTAATAGTCACTTACCATACTCACTTATAGGGTTCTGATACGAGTCTGCAAGCAACTGATTTATTACGGTCTCTGTGCAGTAAATCTCCCTGCTAATGTTAATCTGTATGTGCAACTGCTCTCCAGTGTTAGCTTCACAGCCGCAGATCATCAGCCATTAGATTCTCATAAGGAGCACACAGCCTAGATCCCTCATCTGCGCAGTTCACCACAGAGTTCGTGCTCCTATGAGAATTTAGTGCTGCCACTGATCTGACAGGAGGTAGAGCTCAGGCAGTAATACAGTGATCCCTCATTTTTCGCGGTTAATGGGGACCAGAACCCTCCGCGAAAGCTGAAAAACCATGAAGTAGGATTTGCCCCTAGGAATTTTCGTGTATGCGGGTACAAGAATGTTTTAAATATGTAAACAGTATTCATACTTTACATTTAAGACAAAAATTACAACAGTATACGTATTTACTTAAACGTGTCAGTGCTAATTACAAAACCTTATACAGTAGTAAACATTAATCAACATTGCTTTCTGAGAGAGGCGAAGAGTCTTGTGTTGGTGGCGGAGGAGAGCCTCTCACTTGACTCGTAGAAGCTTTAGGCTCACTCGGAGACTCTTCTGCTGGAGGCGCTGACAGTAGAGCCGGGGGCTTTACCTTGGAGAGAAACATGGTGATGGGTAGTTGTTGTCTGTTTTTTCTTTTCCTTCAAAATTCCCCTGTACAAGGACAACCCCGTCAACGCGATGGCTGAACTCGACAGCTCGAACCATATTGTCGTCAATGTCTTGTGCAAATTGTTGCATCGCTCTTGCCATGTTGCACAATTGTTGCAGATTCTCCAGGGTAAGGCCACGCTTTTCAGTTTCTTCTTCGTCTTCCTCTTCGTCACTGATGAAGTTAGGAAACTTTTCCTCCACGTAACGACAAGCAGCATCGTTGTCAGCAGAGGAAGCCTCACCATACAGAAGCACGTTTCTGAGGCCGTATCTTTTTCGAACCCGCCTTTGCTGGCTGAAAAGCCTCGTCCTCGAGGAGGCGAATCACTCCTGGTAGCGCTAGTACTGGCTTGAGGTTCGTCAGCACCTTCTTCAGCCTCTTCATTGTTGTCATCAGGCAAGATTTGGTCGTAGAGAGCTTTGGCCTTTGTCCTGATCATATTAGTGTCCAAACTCACTGTCTTTTTCCTGCAGTCAGCAATCCACAATGCCAGTGCAGCTTCCATTTTCACAATTCTGTTATTACTGTATTTTTCGGCGTATAAGACGACCGGGCATATAAGACGACCCCCTAATTTTAGTTAAAACATAGGTTTAGGCCTATATTCGCTGTATAAGACTACCCCCCACTTCCGAGGCTGTAGTCTTATACAGCGAATATAGGCCTAAACCTATGTTTTAACTGTAAAATTAGGGGGTCGTCTTATATGCCCGGTCATCTTATACGCCGGAAAATACGGTACGCGGAGTTACCACACGTTTCGCTTCTTTACTGAAGGTTATTGAAGCAGTTTTGCGGATGTT
>PVKE010008311.1:0-48045 GCA_004027555.1 Craseonycteris thonglongyai | reverse complement strand
AAAACTGAGGCAGGGAGCAAGGAATGAGCCTGCCTGGGCCACCATGTGCACTATCTGTGAGGACCCACTCCACCAGACTCTACAACCTGCACTCTTTTGCCCTCATGCTATGCTATTTTAGAAGGCCTTGAGCAGATGGGGGAAATGGAGGCACAGGGAGGTGGGACATTGAGCAACTTGCCATAAAAAGTGCCGTGTCCCTGAGATAAATGCCCTCTAGCCTAAGGTGCTCAGATCCAACTACAGAATTTGAGCAAGTGATTATAGGCACAGTATCTGCTTCCTGTTGGTTCTAGATGGGGAAACTGAGACAAGTTGGTGGCATCAGACTCAGGGCTCACTGTGACACTTCCTACCCACCTAAGGGCCTCAGCCACCCCTCCTTATTCCCTTTGCAGAGAGCAGTTAGGTCCCGCTCTGTGGAGGGGAGGCTGCTTTCCTGTCCCCACCCTCTCCCTTGTCACCCCTGAGAAAACCCAAAGCTGGCTCTAGCCATCTCACCTCAGCCAAAAGTCCCATTCAGTCCTTGGTGCACACACAGGGCATTCCCTGGACAGCCAGGCCACCCACTGGGGATCCCTTCCCCAGCTGAGCTCCCAGCCAGCTGATCCAGGGCTTGGGAATGAATAATGGAAGGGTGCGGCGTATTCAGTTCCCATTGCACCTGCTAGGCTGCTGCCTCACCTGATTGGTGCCCCCCACCCCCGCCTGTCTCCCCATCACTGCTTCTGCCCAGCACGTCACTCCCCCAGCTCCCCACTGAAGACACAGACGCAGATGCTAATCATTAATCTCCAGTCTTCTAATGGGCCAGGCTGATCTTGGATGAGCAGATGATCAGCTCTGCACCTTGGGGCTGAGGTCCAGTGTGGGGTAGGAGAAGGGTACTGGGGCTGCCATAGGAAGAGGAGGGCAAGCCTTTACCATCCTGAGCTTCAGTTTTCTCATCTGTTCATTACGAATGAACCAATCAATTTTGGAGGAAAGATCAGAGATCAGCAGGCAGGAAGCTCAAGGCCAATATAAAGTAAATTTCTGACACATCTAGTGGCTGTTAGGCTAGGGTCTGGCCTTAGCTCTGCTACCAGCCAGCTGTGGGCAGCCACCTTCTCTAGAACCCTGGGCCTCAGTTTCTCCATGGGGGCAGTGGGGGAGAAGTGGAGAGGAACCCTGCCAGCTCTATACCCTGAAGCAGTCTATATGAGGTGGATGGTAGGTTGGTCGGGTGAGGAGGGGACTCACCTTAATGCTGCAGCCTCCTCGGCCACCAGGGGAGGCTTGGCTGAAGCTGGTGATGTGAGTGACACTGCCCAGCCGGGCCGGTGTTCCAGGGCTGCTGACATGGGTGATGGTGTTCTTGCCCCTACTGCTGGTGCTGAGAAGGGTGGGGGGTGCCCGCAGCCCCAGCATCAGTTCTGGAAGGGAAGAGAAACTACTGTCAGGATCAGGTGGGGTGAGGACAGTGCCAACCAAAGATGACGACACCCCTCGCTCCCAGCACACCCTTTGGAGACATGCTGAGCCCTGGCCGAAACACCTATCCAATGTACAGAGCTGGGAGGCTACAGGCACTCATCTGCAGCAGTAGGGAGGCCTACCTGCCCGCTGATTGCCTGTGGGCAGCAGCACCCGGCCTGTGGAAGCCTGGCTACGGCCATCCTTGATCTCAATGGTGAATGTGGTCTTCATATTGGCCCCTGGCTCGGCAGTGCTGACAGTCACAGGCAGCAGGGCACTGGGCTCTTCTGAGCGGGCTGTGGCCCCCCCTGCTCTGTTTTCAAGGGGCCTGGCAGCCAAGCCCCGCCTCCTGGGGCCCTCCTCCTGGGGGCAGCTCTGAAGTTGGGCCAGGGGCCGGGCTGTCCCTTGCTGCTCCTTGCTGAAGCGGGAGGAGGTGTCACTAGGGCCCTGTGAGGAGTGGTTGGAGGAGGAGACAGGGGTGGTGCTGACATGGGAGGGGCCCAGGAACCTTGTAGGGGTTGAGGGACCTAGGACCGCCCGGGGTGGGCCGTCTTGGATCCCAGAAGTCATTGGAGAATCAGATGTGAACTTGCGCACACGGTCCAGTACAGAGCCAGCCCGCTGGAACGGGGAAGGTCCACTGGCAAGGGGGGTGGGCTCTAGAAGGGACAGAAGGGTGGTCAGTGGCTGGGTGGGGCAGGGACCGTCCAGAGCCTGGGGTAGTGGGAATAATTTGTTACCTTGGTTCTGGGCTGGCTGGCGGGGGATATGCACAGACAGGGAGCGTTGGCAGGGGCGGGGTCCAGTTAGGTCTGGTAGTATGGGGAGGAGGTAGCATCCATGTGGGGGAAGAGAAAGGAGAGTGGATGGGGGTCCACTTTTCACAGTTCTCTCCTCCACACCTCCTCAGCCTCCCAACCCCTCTCTGCACCCCAATCTCCTCAGCCTCCTCAGCCCATCCAGTACCTCTGTGAATCCTGGCTTCCCCACTCAGTTGCATCTCTCTTGTGGCCCCTCCTTCCCCTCCTGCACTGACCCCAGGATGACCTATATGCTCCTGGGCTGCTAGGGCTAGGGTGGGCTAGAGGAAGTGTGCCCAGATCCTCCCTGCTGATGGGGATGGGAGACCTTCCCCCCCCCAGGCCCAGCACTGCCCACAGCTCCAGCTGGGAGATGGGTACACTCCCTTATTGGGGAAAAGAATGTGCCTGAGGGCCGTTGCCTTTCAAGGCTGCAGGGAGGCCTCTGGCCATGGGTGGGGGGTGGGGGGGCGGGGATACCTCAGGGGCAGTAGGAGGAGTGTCAGAGATCGTCCGGACCTCAGAAGGCTAGAGCGGTCTAGGCATAAGAGCCCATTTTCTAGCAAGGAAAAGGAGGCTGGGGGAGGGGAAAGCAGATGCCTGAAGCTATCCTTGCTGGGACCCTCACCTGCTGTCTTTGTGTTGGAAGGACCTTTGGTGGGATCTTGGGCAGCAGGGTGCCCTGTGGGGCCAGGCAGGAGCTGCAGGGGAAACACAGTATGGGTAGGGACTGACTCCCAGACCAAGGAGCACACCTGCCTGGTATCCCTCCCTGTTGTTCAGACTCACCTTGTTAACCTCCTGCCCCTCAGGGCTGGGGGAGGCCGGAGGCTCCTGGGGTTCAGGGCTGGTGGCCCTGGCCAGGCTGGGGGGTGGCTTGGGGCTGCTCAGAGCCTTGGCAGCAGGGCACTGGATCTCGGTAGGCTCCACTGGAGGCTCAGGAGAGGCAGTGGTGGGTGAACTGTCAGGTGAAGCAGGTGAGCTGGATGTGCCCACAGGTGGGGCCTGCAGTAGGAGTGTCACTGTGGTCACATCCCGGTTAGTGACCTCGGGGGTTGGGGTTGGCTCTGGGACCTCTGTCTGCTGCTCCTGTTCCTCTGGCTCTGGCACCTGCAGGGGACCCACAGGATATGGCCAAGGTTCCACAGGCTGGCAGATGCTCAGGGCAGGGCATGCAAAGCAGAGGGACTGGGCATGGCTTCCTGCAGGCACACCTGCATAAGCATGGGCACTGGCATGCCACTGGCAGTTTCTGATCCTCACTTTTCAACCTCCTGGTATGGCCTAGTTAAGGGCAGTTCAGAGAGGACCAGATCCTAATGCCAGAGTTTTGAAATGGCAGGAGACCAGCAGGGGACTCCCAGTCTTAACATCCCTGGAGTGGAGGCCCTGTCTTATCCCGGTTAATCAGAGGGGTGGGTGGGTGTCCTGCCAGGGTCCCAGCGGCCTCTGCTGGCCACTTAGGGGACCTGCATGGCTTGAGCTCCCACCCACACTCCCTGGAGAACAGAGTCCACTCTGTGAACAGTGTTCCACAAGTCAGGCCCTGTGAGCCAAGGTAAGGATGTGGGCTTTCTAGAGGGGAAGGGGCAATGGCACGATGGGTTCTATCCAGGCAGGTACCAGTGTCAGATGTGCATTTCAGGGAAATCCCCATCTACTGAGTAGAAGCTGGATGGCTGGTTTGTAGTGGAAGGTAGGTGTGGGAAGTATGGAGTCCAGCAGGGAGGTCAACAAGCGTGCTAATGGGAGATGGATAGGAACCTTGGAACAGTGTAGACAGGCTGGCTTTGAGGGAAAGGCCTGGGTATAAATAACTTGGGAATGGGGGACATGTGGCCAGTGTTTGCCTGGGAGAGTGGGCAGAGGCCTGAGTTAGAGCTCTAGTGTCCCCAAATATGAGGGGACCCTTCTCAGTCAAAAACCAGTCTAGCAAAGACACAGGTGCTCTGTGCAGCTGGCATCCATGCGCAAAAGATACTGGGCTGCCCTCCCACTTTGCCCACACTTCTTACCTCACACCGTTCCAGCCTGTGTGCTGCCCGCCCCTTGTTATCCTCTCTTGAAGCACCGTTGGGATGTCTACTGCACAACCTTCCAGCCAAGGCGGCAGCTGGAAGAAAAGGAAAAAGTGTCCGGTGTGTGGCTGGGAGGTGCTATGGGCAGGATGGGCAGGGGTGGGGCCAGGGCAGGGCACGTACCCTCAATCTCCTGGGCCCGTACTCTGCGGATGGCAGCTCGGATCAGCTTGCGTTCCTCATACTCACCAGCACTTCGCAACTGTGGGTGAGAGGCAGGTCACGGGTACTGGGCTGTGGAGTCCAGGTCTTCACTGGCCCTGCCCCCAGCCCCTGCCCTGGCCTGGGCCTCACCAGTGAGGTCAGCTCCTCCACATCACTCATGGACTCCAGCCGCCCCGCCAGTCGTGCCAGAGCAGCCCGCTGCTCGGCCTCCCGTTGCTGAGAGCTGCAGGGATATCATGCCTATAACCCCCGCTGCCATGGCCATGTGGGCTGAGGGCAGGGGCAGGACAGGGTACTCAGAACTTTGGCAGGAAGGCATGTAGCTGGGCACACCCTCTGGCTAGACACTGGCATACGCATGCTCGTGGACGTGAGCACTAATACCACACACTCAGATGTGCTATCTACACAGGCATGGCCAGGACACCAGGACTCGCATGTGGTCCACGACCATAAACATCCCTGTGTATTCCAAATGCGTGCCTGTACTGCTATTTGCACACCCAGATGGGCAGAAGAAATGCCTGTGCTTGTCCCTCCTGTACAGCATGAGCTGCGCCCTGGTACTTATTCCCCCCACCTGCATGTCCACCCACCCTCCAACAACAATCCACACTCACTGCAGCCAGTTCTCCTTGTTGTCCTGCCGCTCGGCACGGAAGCGCTTGGACGCCAGGGCCTCCTCCTCCCGCTCCAGCTCCTGCCGCTGCAACTCCCGGATGGCTGAGCGGATGCGCCGCCGCTCTGCCAGATCGGCTGTGACCTCCAACTGTGGGGTAGGCGGGGGCGAGGGGCAGGTCATTTTAGCTGCCAGGGGCGGAGGGCGGGCACCAGCTGCCCACAGCCCAGGCTGTGGCACAATGAGTGGTCTGTCTCCACTCCCCCTGCCCCAAGCCTGTCATGTGCCTGCCTGTTCACCCACCCAATGTTTTAGGGGGAGACCCAGCTCACTTAGCCAGGGCTTCTGGACAGCCCCCTATAGTTCACAGAGTGAGCAGCCATCAACTGCCTACCTGTGCCAGGTGCTAAGCGAGGCACTCCTTCTACTTGACCGCTTTTCTGAGTCCTTCGTCAAACCCTTGAGAGCCATGGAATCATGGGAGTAGGAAGAGGAGGGAGGTCATCTTACAGGCCCCTCACAGTGGTCTTTGGGGATGGAAGGGTGACTTGGGCAGCTGGAGTCCACGCTATGAGCAGGGGAGACTTCCAAAGTCTAGTCCAAAGCACCGCAGCCCTGAGGGGGGTGGCAGCCTCATCCACCACATTGGACAGGTGGGAAAATTAAGGCAGGGGCAGGTGCTCAGGAGTCCTAGCTCCTCTCCTAGCTGGGGGCTATTGTTTTCCCTGCACTGGCTCAGCCTTAGCCACCATCAAAGGGGCAAAGAGGCCAGGGACCAGAGAGGGAAGGCCAATCCCCAGATTCGTAAGGTAGCTACACTAGGGTTCACCCAGGGTGTCCATACGGAACAGGTGCTCACACAGGCTTCTTAGCCCCTCAGTTCCTGGGAAACTGCAGGTAGCTGGTCTAACCGGGTCCAGATAAGGACGTTTACTCTGGGCAGTCAGCCAATCCTGTTATCTCCCCCATACCTCCACCCCCCACAGCACCTCCCTGGCTCCTGGGAGAGAGGACTACCCCAGGGCCCCCAAGAAGATAATGGTGGAGATAAGCCTCCAGTGTGAGTGCAAGTATAGGCAAGGCGATTCCCTCTGCCCCCACCCCTCAAATCATTTAGTGCTAGGTCCTAGGAACCCTCCCCCTTCCTTTTGAGCCTTCTCCCAGATCATTCCTTCTAGCTCCATGGGGGAGCAAGGGCCGGGATATGTTTCAGCAGGGAATGTGGGCTGGTCCAATTCCACCATGAGCTCACTTGTCCCAGTCTGAATAGAGTAGGGAGAGCCCTGGGGGACAAAGTCGTTTCAGGTCCCTTCAGGCTCCACATTCCTGAAGAGCTAGGTATGGGAGGGTCAGGCCAGAACCCCCAGCTGGCTCTAGCCCCAGTCTACTCCTGGCTAGGTGGTCAGGAACATGTCCTTAAACTCTCTATGTCTTGGTTTTCTCATTTGCCAGATGGGACAATGGTCCCCACCTCAGGGCAGTGAGTGGAGATGGGGGCAGTGACTTGGATGTCGCCCCCCTTCCTCCTGGCTGCAGTAAGCATCACCCCCCTGCTTGGTTCCAGCCACTCAGGAGGGAGAAAGAGGCAAGGGCAAATAAGTACAAGATATTGAGGCATCAGTAATATTTACTGATAATATGTATGCCAGATCCTGTTCTTAGCCCCCCATTTGTCCTAACCTCACAGAAACTCTGGCACTTTACTATTCCCATTTAACAGATAAGAGAACTGAGGCTCAGGGAAGTGATTTGCTCATGGTCAAATGACCTGTGCCAAGATTTGAACCCAGGTTTCTCTGAACCCAGGGTCTGCCCAAAGCTGAGATAGCTCTGTTGTTGGGTCTGCCACAGTGGGTACCTCAAAGACTCTGGTACTTTGTTGGGGACCCTCTCTAGCTTGGACTAGAAATACCTAGAAAAGGCCTAATGAGGGGCCTTTAACAGAAGAGGGAGAATGAGGCTCACTTTCCCACCTGCCAGTCCTGGCCCTGCCTCAGGCCTAGCGTCCTATGTGATACATTTGGAGATTGGGGGCCTGAGGAGATAGCTGGCCTAGCCCTCCCTGTGCAGCAAAGAAGCTCAGAGATGTAATGGCTAGCCCTTTGTCTTCTGAGTCGCCTTTCCCAATGTCCTGGGCTCCTGAGATGGGGTCTATGACCCTGGAAAAAAAGCCTGATGTGGGAACTTGGCCACTTTTGCAACCCCCGGGAACCTCAGTGTTCCCATCTGGAAAATGGGAGCCTCTGTCTGATTTCCCCTCAAGTGGGTGGGGCAGGGGTGGGGACGGACAACCTCATTCCAGTGGTCACCCTTCCTTTGGGCCTGGAGGAAAAGATCCGTGCACAGTGTCCTTGCTGTGTGTCCTGTGTTCCCCGCCCTCTCAGGCCCCACAGCTACGTGTGGAGGGGGATGTGGGAGGGAGAGAAGGAGGTACAAAGCGCCATTGTCCATCAGGGGAAAGGGAATGGTATAGGGCGGTTTCCGAAACTGACCAGTGAAATTCTCCCGGGAGGAAAGCGGGCGCTTCCGCCTCCTGGGGGGCCGGGCCTCCGGCTGCCGTCTTTGCTGGGGGCGTCTCTCTAGGCCTCAGTCTCCTCACCAACACAGCGGAGACTTTCCAGACTTTCCTCAGTCCCAGCTCCTCCAGCTGGCAGTGGAGCAAAGCCTCGCCAGGGGGCGCTGAAGGCCCGCAGGCTCCGGAACCGCCAGCCCTGCCACGGCCCCGCCCCCGCCTCGCCCTCGCGGCCCGGTGCTAGGCGCCCAGGAGGGAGCCAGGCGCCCGGAGGGAGCCAGGCGGGAAGGTCCCGGCTGCCGCCTGCTTTAGTAGCCTTGGCTACACAGTGGAAACCGAGGTTCACAGAACTGAAACAGCTTCCCCAGGTCACTCAGCTAATGTTTTGGGGTCTGAACTCGAACCCGGGACCGAGGCAGCCTGCATGTCCCCAGGTGCCTCATGGCACGCGGCCCCTGCCCAGTCCTCAGGAATGTGCGGGAGCCGGGGCGGAAGCGGGTGCCCTGCTCCCTGAATCGGTCCGACGCCGGGGCGGGGGCCGTTTTCCTTTACAAGGCCCGGCCCCGCGGGGAGGAGCCCGGCTCGGGGCGCCCCCACCCCCCCATTCCTGCCACGAGGCCGGCCTGGCCGGCGCGCGGGGCGGGACCCTCGGCGGCACCGGGCGAAGGAATGGCGGGGGTCCGGCGGTGGAGGCACTGGACCAGGATGGGAAAGGGGCTGCTTCATGGTCCCGGGGCGGAGGGCGGGGTCTCGTCGGTCCTTTCCCAGGGAGGGAGGCTGGGGTGGGCCGACTGCAACCGGCTTCCCTGAAATCCAGCGCCCACATCCCGCATAGGGGTCGTAGTGGCTGCTGGAGATCCCTGAGCCCCTGCAATTCCTAGAGATGGGGATGCGCGGAGACCTGGCTTTCTCTATGGAGCGCTCTGTCTCTACTACCTCCATTGCAATTCTGACTTTTTGAGCGGAGGTCGAGCTGACCTTTGGAAACCCAGCCATCACTTCCAGGCTGCACATGGGCAGCTGTGGTGGAGGCAGACAGCCAGAGAGTCTAAGGTGATGGTCTGAGGGCACACAGGCTTAGTTCCTTCAGGTCACGGTGGCCGCTGGATTAGCTGGCTCCAATTCCTGGCTCCAATTCCTGCTTCCAGAGGAACGGTGAGGGGGTGGGGTGGGTCACTTGCCTTCTATGGAAGGTAAATTTTTAATTCCTCCCCTGGACAAGGGTCAGAGGTTGGGGCGGGGCGTGGGGGGACCTCTAGTCCTTCATCCACTTCAGCTGCTCCCTGCCCTTCCTGGCTGGGCACATGCCTGTCCTGTTGAATTGTTGCCCCACAGCCTCTTTGTGCATGGGGTGGGGGCAGGTGTTAGAGCACTCAAGAAGAAGCTGGGAAAAAAGGATAAAGTGGGCCCATCCTTCCTCCTCAAGATTAGGGCCCATGCCTCATTCCATCCCCATGCCAACTCTAGGACCTAGATAATAGGTTCCACACACATCCCCCTCCTTCCAATTTATAGGTAAAGAAGCTGAGGCTCAGAGTGAGAAAATGACAGATTAGAAGTCAACAGAACTCGTGAGTGCTCTTCCCGTCTTGACTTACTCAGAACGCTTGGTTCCTCATGGCCCCCTTTGGGGTTTGTTTGGATCCTGGAACACCTTCTTCCTAGCTGGGGGCCCTTGGGCAGGTGATTTCACCTTCTGAGGCACAGTATCCTGGCTGTCAGAGTTGCTGTGACCATTCTGTGAGATGGTGTACACAGCACCCAGCCTTTCCCCTGTGTGCCCTTGTATTAATCATTGCTGCTACTGTTATCATTGGTCCAGCCTGCAGGGGTGGGTTCTGCCCAGGCTGTTGCTTGGGAGAGGCACATCCAGCCTCCCCACACCTGTGCCTGCACATGGGCGAGTCCTTAGCTGTTACTGTTTAATCAGGCGGTGGCAGTGGGGGGTTGGGAGGGACCAGCCCTCAGCACCTGGCAGAGACAGGCATATGCCATTGGGGCATTTGCATCAGCCATGTGGAACAGGCCTAGCCCTGTTCCCCTGAGCTCTCCTCCTGTCCCCTCCCCCATCACCTCCTGCCAGCTGAGAGGTAGCCTGGAAGGCTCTGCCTCTCTGGCCTTGCTTGCCTGTTCTCACAGTGGGGGTGATGGGGTTAGACTTACCAGCTTCCGAAGGGCTCCCTCATCCAGCCCAGCTAAGGCCTCGTCCGCCATTTCGCTGGCCCCTAGCTCCGTCCGTCCACTCCAGGTGAGATCCCCAGTGACTGTGGCACCTAACACCAGCTCAGGGAATTCTGCAGGGAACAGACATGAGTCAGGCCTGCTGGGGCCACTAGAAACCACTGGCACTTGGTCTCTGTGCCTCAGTTTCCCGCTCTAACCCATGATCATTCGTTGCTGTCCCATCCTTACTACCTATGATGTGGCTCCTGGCTAGGAGTTGTCCTCAACCCTAGGGTAGTGTGCTCAAAAACTCAACAAACCAAGAGTCCCTGGTTCTAACCTAGCCAGCCTGCTTGCTGTGTGGCCTAAGTAGACCCTCACCCCATCTAAGGATCTAATAGGGAGGGTAGGGACCGGAATTGACAATCCGAGCCCCTGCAAGGCCTACCCACAATGTGTTTACCACCAGGGGGTGCTCACCAGACTATAGTTTCTTGTCCCATCCACCCAACACTAAGGCCTGCCCAGCCTCACCCACCCTGAAAGCTCAGCCTTTGGCTGTAGACTGAACCCATATCCAAGTCCTCGCTGCCACGGCCACTGCCATTGCCACTCTCATTCCCCCAGGTGACTTAAGTCTTGGAGGTAAGCAACCCCCGTCTTCCAATTCTTGAGGACAACCCTCTGTACAAACCCCTCACTCTTTCTGCCCCCCACTTCTGTCAAATGCCCTGATCTCATGAAACAAGGTGTCCAAGCACCCAGTTCCTTTTGCCAATACACACACTGATTCAATTCTCCAGCTAGAAGGGCCTTCAGAAATGGAACCATCCAACCTGTGGACTAAGACAAACAGGATTGGAATGGAGAGGACCAGGGATTTGTCACATGAGGAAGGAGGATGGGAGGGCAGGGATGGATTTAATAAAAATCATGACCACCTCTGGTTTCTGAAGACCCCTTCCAAAGTGCTCCTAGGGGCTCAGGACAGTCCCTCTTGCCCCATCACTACCCATCAAAATAGCCCCCTAAATCGTGGCTCAGCCTCCCAGTGCTGCTCTTTCCTTCTTCTTGCAGTCCTAATGTCTTTCTGGAATTTGGGCCCACAGCCTAACATACCATAGGTGCTCAATTAATGTACCTGAAATGACCCCAGGATTGTCCCCCTTTTGTTGATTCATCCCTCAGTCATCCCTTCCCCCTCCCCCAGAACAGTCACTTGTTGAGTCACCCAATCCAGTGAGTGGGTCTAGGGGAGTCCTAATCCACACTTGGGGTTCACTGGAACCTGCCTGTTCAAGTTGCTGCTTGCATTTCCCATCCCTGTAGGCTTGGGCAGATGTCAACCTCCCAATAACCATTCGCCAAGAATGTCACTTAACAATCTCCAGGTTTGGGTTCTGTGGACACTGAGTTCCTCCATGTCTTCTGAGGGGCAGGGGTCCATAATCTATAATCTAGGACCTCCAGGGGACTGTAGAAAGTCTCTTTTTTCCCAAGGTATTCCTGCTGCTTTCCCACTCCAGTCCCATGGCTCCTTGTCAAACAGTCGTCGGTCCCCCCAGATTGTGGGTAGCCTCAGAGGAATGTGGAAACTTCCCCTGGGTGCCTGTTCCGACAGACTATAGCACACTTGTGGGTTGTGGAGCTTCCTGGCCTCCGAATCTTATCCCATGGTTTAGAGCCCCCGTGGATGAGTGAGGGTTCCCAGGTCTGGGAGTCACGAACCCCTGCCCAGATATTCGAATTCCACCCCCAGATCCGTCGGGGAACCTGGTGCCGTCTGGAGGCCTGCACACTCACCTCTCAGTCCAACCCACCCGTCGTGCGCGGTTTCAGGTTTGGTTGCTCAGGATCCGACAGAAGAGCTAGGAACAGTCAGGCGGAAGACGCGGCGACTAAGATCCCAGACCGGCTCAGCAACCGTCCTGGGGATTCTGGAAGCACCGCCCGTCCAGCCGCGCCAGCAGCCCCACTGGCCCCGCCTCTCACCATCATACTAGCCAATCCTCGGGAGGGTCCCGCCCACCCTCGTGCCCCATTGGGAAAATTCAATTGACGGCCACGCCTCTCGCGGGCCCGGGTTTTAGGGGATTGTAGTCATGGGATCACTGCCGCCGTGGCCTTGGCTGTTCTGGTGGGCCTCGGCAGGAGGACGCGGCTTTGCGCCTAAGTCCGGGAGGGCGCACAAAGCCGGGGTAAGTGGCCAGGGATCTTCCAAGTAGCGCAATCTTCAGGACAGCCGCTCTCCGCCCTCCTCTTTGTTCTTGAGACCGTGTCTCCTCCCTCGACTCCGCCCCCTCTCCTCTGTGGCGGGGTTTGGAGGCCGCCCCCAGGCTGTTTGGGGATACCTGGTTGGAGCCACCTCAGAGTAGATACGATGTGACCAGCAGTTCAGCGACCATCTCAGATGGAGCAGGATCAGTCGCCCAGTACCCTTTCCCAGCCTACACACCTTTGCACAGACATTGCTCTCATCTATCATTCTTCTCCCTTCCAAGCCCCTCAGGGTCGGCCTCTTGGAGCGCTGAAGTCCTAAAATGGGAATACAAAGTCCAGACTCTCGTTCAACAAGTGGAGGAAATTGAGGCCCAGAGAGAGCCAACATTACCAAGACAACAGAGAAGTCAGTCAGGATACCCAAAGATCTCACTGGGGAAACTCTATCTCTCGTGCTGGAAGCTGGGAAGCCTCCGGAACAGGTCTCCATGGAGACCAAAGGGAGTTGGATCCTGGGATATAGGGTCTGGAGTCCTGTTTGTCAAATGAAAACAATAATGATATCAACTCATTTATTTTGTATTTGCCAGGGACCAGGCATATAATCCCTATAAAGACCACTTGAGCCAAGGGTTACATCATTTTACAGTTGAGGACAATAGCTGATGGGTAGTGGAACTGATTCTTACCAGCACCTTTTGAGTCCAGAATCTGCTTTTAACCACTATGATGTGGGGTTGTGGGAAGTAGTTTTCGCCAGTTGCCCCCAGCAGAAACCCTTAGCCCTACTGTCCATATCCTTTGTGACCATCCACCCACCCCACCTCACCCTCATCTAGAGATAAAGGTCAGTATCCACCCTGAGACTCTTAAAGGTATTATCTTATTTCATGCCCACATCCTTGAGACATTGTCCCATTTTTAACATGGGAAAACCAAGGTTCAGAGAGGCAAGAGACTTGTTAAATTCACATGGAAGGAGGAGTAAATAGTTGAATTTGGGGGCTATACTTGGAGACCCCCCTCTCCTGGGTAGGCCCCATCTAGGCCTTTACTAGAAATAAATGCCATCTTAGTCGCCAGAAAGAAACAGCGCCTCCAAAGTCAACTCGCTTCTACTTCAAATCTCGCGCGCCTTTGGAACAGCCCCTTGGGGCGGGGCACACCTAGGTCTCCTGGGATTCTCAGGGCCTGCCTGAGTGGCGGCTACTGGCACCAATGAATGGCCTTCTTCATGTTAGCTCTGCCCCACCGCAGGCAAAACCCGTACAGGTAAGTTTATGCGTGCGGACTTAACCTGTCGCACGCAAGCTCAAAAGTTCCTGGAGGTACCCAAAAGATGCGTGGGTTCCTCCCAGCCGCAAACCCTCAAGGCTGGGGTCCTCCTCCTGTCTGCTTCTTCCCCTTCCTCCCTGCAAGAAGGGCAGGATGGTGGTGGTGGTGGTGAGGACGCAAAGATCAAAGGGTAACCCGGTGAGCCGCTGGGGAAGCTTTCCGCCACAGCCCAGGAATGCGTAAACATCCCGAGAGGAGGTTCCTGGTGTTTACTGAGCACCCCTTGCATGTTAGACATAGGGTTTACCTTATTGCGAGTTGACCACTGTGCAAGATAAAGTATTACCCGGATTCCACAAAGGAGGAAGCTGAAGCTCTGGGAGGTGAAGGCACCTTGGACTGGTAATGGCATTCAAACTTGAGTGGAATTCTGCCAATGTCAAAGCCCCTCTCTTCTACCTTGCTCACTCTAGGATGGGGGAAATCCTGGAAGACTCCTTAGAGGAGGGGATGTGCACACTAATCATCGAGGAAGGGTACAAAATAGAGGGGAAAGGCATGGGAGAGCATTTGTGGCAGAGGAACAGCTTGAGTAGAGGCAGGGAGATTTGTAAGTGAGAAAAGAAGAGATGGGCTGTGGATGTAGCAGGAAATAGAGATAGGAATGGTCCCATCAGTGAAGCACCCTGAATGCCAGGTGAGCAGGGTGAACATATCCTGTGGGCCCTGGGGAAGCCTGGGCCTCAATCTATCCATTTATAAAATGAGGGAATTGGACTGGCCAACTTAGGCCCTCCCAGGGCAAACGGGCTGTAGCAGTAAGGGTCCAGAGTCCTCTAGGTCCAACCTTGGACTTGGCAGAGTGGGGAGCGGCTGAAGTAGCTCAGGGGCCAAGGGTAAAATTTTGCTCCAGCGCCTGAGTCTGAGAATAAACATTCTACCAAGCTGGCAGCCCCTGATTCCTGTATCACTCTTCTCCTCCAGCCAGGATCCTGCAGAGAACACCCAGGCCTGAGGTCAGGACACAAGAAGGCTGAAGGGTCTTAGCCCTGGGCCTACCCTGGGCAAAATATTGGTCCTCTTGGAACTTTGGTTTTCTTATATGTGCAATGGGGGAATTGTGGCCTGAGCGTTCCAAGCTCTCTCCCTCCAGATAAGACATCTAAAATTCCAAGACTGTCAGGAGACCTCACTTTGGGATGTGCTCACAAGTGGCTGTGAGGCCAGCCAAGGCCAACACCTTGGGCCTATGAAGGAGTCCAGGGGATGCTGGGTACTGGGAGGGGTGGAAGGATTAGAGATGGGTCCGAATGGGCCTGCCATTGAGGTCTCATAGCCTAGTGCGAGTAGGGGGAGAGATGGTGAGTGGACTCTAAAAATTGTTGAGAATAAAGCCCTCACTTGCTGTTGGGCATGCTGAGGGGATGGGGAAAGGCAGCCCGGAGAAGGGAACAGCATGGGCAGAGGACGGGGGTAGGACTGAGGACTTCGGGGAAAAGGCAGGTGAGGCTGGAGCATGGAGCCTCTAGAGGAGAACTGGTTATTGTTGGGGTTGGCTGGATCCATGGGCTGTGACCCTCATTGTAGGCAGAACTGGAAGCCCCTCAGGTCATGGCCAGCAGCCTCAGGAGTGGGGCTGAGGACCTATTTGGAAAACCAGTTTGGCAAGGCTGTCTCCATGATGTCACCCAGCTTCTGTGTTCGCAGAGTGCCAGTGCCAGATAAGTTTCCTGCCTTGGAGGAGAAGAAGGGGGCCTGGGAAGGGAGTCACTCTGCAATGGTGGAAAGCTGGAAGCATGTGGACCTTGAGAAGATCTTCAGGGGCCTGAGATATTCACTGAGTTTTGATGAACCCCAGGGAGACTGGCCTCATGGACAAAGGAGAGGGTTCTGGATGGGCTGGCCTGCATCTCTTGTGGCTTCCAGAGGTTCCCTGATGCCTGACTTCATCTAGGCTCATGGAAGGGCCCTGTGTAATTGCTGCCCAATGGATTGGCGCCTGGTTCCAGATCACCCTTGTAATATATGAGTGGCAATTTTCTTATTATACTATGATCCTCACAGCTTGAGCTTTGTGAGGTAGAATCATTCTGCAGATAAAGAGACAGGCTCAGTGAGACTAAGCCATACTAGTACCTCACACAAGATTTGAACCTGGAACCCTTGATCTTAATCATAGTACCCTGCCATCTGCCTCATTTGGGATCTTTGCCCACATGGGACCTTGTTATATTTCTTTAAAGATTTATTTTTATTGTTTTTTGACAGCGAGAGAGACAGAGGAAAGGGGGAGGGCCCAGAGCAGTCTCCATAGTTGAGCATTAGTTTTCCATATAGTTCACTCCACAGGTGGGTATGGGGCTGCACAGGGCAGATACTGGGCTGGGAGCCTCCCACATAGGCCCCGGCAAGAACTGAACTGGGGGCACATCCCAGTTCAGCATATGGGTCCGCCTGGGCCGGAGCCGGGATTTGATCCCCGGTCTCCGGGGCTGCAAAGCGAGCGCTTAACCTGCTGAGCCATCCCGGCTTCCCCAGGACCTTGTTACATTTCTTAACTACTTATGTGGACAGGAGCTGATTCTTGGCATCATAGAGTCCTAGATGCCTACCTCATGGTCCAAATAGGTAATCTGAATGCCAGAGAGGGCAAGGGATAAACTTTATGTCACATAGCAAGGTAGAGGTAGAGCTACTCTAAATCTCAGATACCTAGTTTCCCAAATCCCTTGTTTTTCTTCATGACCTGGCGCACCCACACACAGTGACAGTAATTGGCACATACTGAGTGCCTACTATGTGCCATTCAATTAATTGATCATCATCACAGCCCTGTGAGGTCCATGCTAAGATTATATCAATTTTATAGATAAACAGGCTTAGAGAGGGGAAGTCACTTGTCCAAGTGGACATATATTGGTGATGGGGCTGGGACTTGAACTCAGTTGTGTGAGCCCTTTCCCCTTGGTGGACCCAGTAGGCCTCATCGGAGGCATGAAGACCTCTAAACAAGAAAATGCATGGCTCCTTTGCACGCTCCAGAGGCAAGCAGTGTCCAGTTCATAGTTTCCACGCATGTCTGGCCTCCCTGTGGCGGGAAGAAAAGTGCTGAGGCTGTGGAAACGCTCTGAACCTTCCCAGAGGAGGCCAGCCACGGTGGGAGGGAGTTCTCAGTGCAGACCTCAGAGCCAAGTGTAGTCGTGGCGGCTTAGACCCGCTGCAGGCGAGGGAGGGCAGGCAGGGTGGGGCCCAAATTCAAACAGGCCTTCCAGCCGTGTTCCCAGCCATCCTCCAGCCAGGCCCAGCCCTGCCTGCCCCTCTATCTCCCCATCTGGATTTAAGATGAGGACGCTGGGCCTAATAATAGCTGAATGGCAGCAAAGGCAACGCCTGGAGCTGCAGCCAGTAGCAGGACTGGGATCCCCCATCATCTTATGCTGGCCTGGAACAGGTTTCAGAACTTTAAAAATAAAAGCAAGTGTTTATGAAGTGCATGCATGCACTAAGTGCAGGCATTGTGCTAAGTCCTTAGTTCATAATCACTAATTTATTCCTCATGACCACTCCAATGAGAGAAGGCTGTTAGTAGTCCCATTTGATGGATAGAGAAACTGAGGCATAGAGTGAAGCAATTTGTCCCTACTGATTATTGCTCAGGACAGAATTGGATTTGGACAGGTCTGGATGCAAATCTCAGCTCTGCCCCTTCTTTACAGCGTGACTTAGTTTCTCTGGGCTTCAGTTTCCTCATCCACAAAATGGGGAGAGGAATAGTTCCAATCTCTTAGGGCTGGGGTGAGCTTCCAGGAGCTTGTGTGTATCAAGAGCTTAGCTAGATCCTGGTACACGGGACTAATAAATGCGAGCCATCTGAGCAGACATGATTCTATTTCTGATCTTACCTTGTCAGGATCAATGAATTTATGTTTTGTGCAAATCCTGTTCCTTCCCCCTTCCTTTTATGGTGTGAATGGGTTTATTGGTTAAGGGAAGGAAAAATTTGGGAAAGCCTGAATGGCTCAACGGGTTAAGCGCTCACCTTGCAGCCCTGGGGTTGAGTTCCGGCTCTGGCCCATGTGGACCGATATGCTGAACTGGGGTGTGCTTCCCATGTGGGAGGCCCTCGGTTTGGCCCCCAGCTCCCAGGGTCATGCCTCCGATGCAGGAGGCCCCCAGCTTGTTCCTGCCCTGCACAGCCCCCCTCCCACCTGTGTGGAATGAAACAATGTTGAAAACTGATGACACAACTGTGGAGACTGCTCTGGGCTCTCCTCTCTCTCTCTCTCTCTCTCTTTCTCTCTCTCTCTCTCTCTCTCTCTCTGTCAAAACAATAAAATAAATCTTAAAAAGAAAAAAGAGAAAGAAAAATTTCCTTGGTTGAATATTAGACACTCAACAAACCTTTTATAAGCATAAAGCCCCCAAACACCCATGACTGTTCTGCTGACAGAGGTCTGAAATGCCTCCATTATTGCTTCCGCTGGATTAAAGCTTGGCTCTGTGAAGTGCGTCCCCTTCCCAGCACACCTGTAGGATTGTCCCATTACTGGGAAGGAGGCAGGGCAAGAGGGTCTGTAGCTAATGGGCTCCAGCTGGGGAAGGGTCAGGGCCAGAGCAGACCCTGCTGGGTGTGTGGTCTGGGCTTTTAAAAATTTCTGCCCACCCTGAAGGTCCAAAGTGGGTGACAGTTGGCTTCCCCTCGCTTCTCCCCCATTTAACCCATCTTTCAGCCTTCCCTTGTAACCGGGCTGACAGAGGTTTGTGAGCATCTACTGGCACTTGGTAGGTCTCATGGGGCTCAGTCTGGAGGAGGAGACAAGACTCAGCAAAAAGATTACATATTAAGGGTGAGCTCTGTGGAGCCACATGGTACTATGAGAGCAGAGACTGGAGCCCTACTTTAAAGTATTTTTAAAGTTTTATTTTTAATGATAATCCTGGGAGAGTAGAAAAGGCGTTTCTTATAAGATAATTATGCTCAGATCTGGAGGATAAAAATTTTGCTGAACAAAAAATGGAGGCATGAGGAGTGGTGTTCCAGGCAGGGGAACAGGCTGTACAAATGCCCTGAGGTAGAGATAACCTTCAGAAACTGATGGAGGACCAATGTGACTGGAGGTTGAAAGGTGAGGGAGGAGTTGGGTGCAAATGTGAAGGGAGAGGGGAGCAGGGGCCAAACCCAAGGATCCCTGTGGGCAGGGCTGGCTACATACTTTGTGGGGCCTGGTGCAAATGAAAACATGAGGTCCCTTATTCAAAAATTATGAATTTTAAGATGGCAACAGTAGAGCCAGCCATGCTGGGGGCCCTGTGCACCTGCACAGGTTGTACACCCATGAGGTTGGTCCTGCCTCTGGGTTTCTCTGGGAGGGCTGTAGGGAGCTACGGAAGGCTTTTGCGCTAGGGGTGATAAGATATGATTTACAGAAGCCTTAGTTGCTGTCTCACTATACCACACCTGGATGGTACATGACCATTGGCTTCTCTGTACAAGTGGCCTGATTCATTTTCCTAACACATTTTACTCAGAATGTCACTCCCCTGATCAAGAACCTATACTGGCCTCCACTCCCCAATCAGATTCAGATCCAAGCTCCCTACCCAGACCCTCAAGGCTCTTCATACTCTGCCTTTACTCTATTTAGTTAACCTGATGTCAACATAGGCTGTGAGCTGAAGCCCAGAGATGATGAACTAACTCAAGGACACACAGCAATTACAGCGGGAGTCAAGGCAGGACTGGAACTTCGGTCTCCTTCAGTCAACCCACCTCTGCCCTGGAGGAGAGTGTAGCTTCACAGCGTGCTTTGTGTTCACCAACCTAGCAGAGAACCTTGTGTACAATAGGTGCTCGAAATGTTCCTGTGGCAGTGAGTTCCTCCTGGTGCACATCTTTGCCAGGACCAGGGTATTCCCAAATCCAGGATGTAGCGTCCTTCCTGATTCCTCTAGGCATTTCCACAAGCCCCACTGCACTCCAGGGTGCCTGGTGGGCCAGGTCTTGCCCAAGATATGTTGTGTCTGGCCTGCACAGCTTTTAAAGAGCTTACTGAATTTGTCGTTTACATGTAAAAATCAGAAAATTTCACACTGCAATCCGTGTTTTTCTTTTTCTGCAGAGTCTCAAGCCTGGGGATTCCACTGGGGCAGTCACACCCTCTGAAGTGGACCCTTCCACTTCAAGGTGTTCTGCCCTAAGCCCCCAGTAAGACCATAGAGTTTGGGCCCTTGAAGAAAGAGCATCCTAATGACCACCAAAAACCAATCAGGATCCTGGAATCTGACCAATCAGATGAATAACTTCTCCTTCTGAAGGTGGGGCCAAGAGGAGTAAATCCCACAACTGGTCTCTGGCAACTTGAGTAGAGTGGGATGTTTTCCTCCAATTCTTACAACCAATCTAATGACTGACTCCTGAATCCCTGGCCTCACAAAAGATCTTTCCCTGGAGGATGCACATGACAGCCTGTGTGGGTGGGAGCTGGTAATGGGTAAACCAGTTCACAATTGAGGAGCAATTAGTCACCAGCTAATTGATGCCCAAGACAGCTGAGGGGATGGGAGGAGAGCCAGGGACTGACACTCAGGAGCCTTGGGTCTCTTTCTGGGAAAATATTGAGAGAGGGCAATGAGGAATCTGGAGGGTAACATTTGAAAAGCTCTTCTGTGTTGTTGAAAGGAGATTAAAATGATCAGAAGCCTCCCTACCCCATAAAGGGACTGTCTCATTAAAAAGCAGGTGGGTCTAAACAGGCTGTGGTTGTTGGGGCTGGAAGAACTGACCTAGAAGGTAAGGGGTGGGACTGAGGAAGAGTCACCCTTTCCTACTTTGTGGGGAAAAATACCTAGAAAAGATAATGAGATGCTAGAAATCTCCCTGGATTAAAAAAGATGCTGAAATACTAGAAACCTCCTTGGATTACCCTGAGCAATGGGGGACTTTATTGGAAGGCCATCAGAAGCGGTATCAAGATTATGAAAATGTCAGGGTAGAAAGAGGGGGTCCTGAAACTCCTTGTTGTTTTTGTTCATTCAAAATTGTTTTCTGGTTTCCACACCTCCATCTGACCCACCTGTTGGTTAGAGCCTTGTGTTCAAAGTGTGGTCTGTGCCAGCAGTGGCTTTGGCATCCCCTAGGAGCTTGTTGGAAATGCAGAGTCTCAGGCCTCACCCTAGACCTATTGAATTAGGATTTGTATTTTAACAAGATTCTCCAGGGATTCATACACATTGTAGTTTGGGTTTATGGCCACAAGAATCGACTGGGTGATGGAGGGATGGTGTCTCAAACCTAAAGGTTCCTAATCCTTCCAGGAGAGCTGCTGCTTTGGTGGTCTCCAGGGGATGGGTGTTTCCCAGGGTCCACTGGGAGGGGGCGATAAAATCGGCAAATAGTCTTGAATTGCTGACACCAATTCTTGCTCAGGTGCTAGCAGGGCAGAAGTCCAGCCTATGACAGCCTGCTGTTCAGGCCTGTGACTCACCAAGGAGAAAACTGCTTGGGACCCTGGAGGGAATCTCTTATATGCTTCTGGGTCTCTACTTAGGGGGTTCTGTTTTGAGGGGCTCATCTGCTTGGCTGAAGGAAGGCAGAGGATGGCCTAGGTTGATGTCAGAGCTGGGGACCTTCAAACTGCCTGCTGTACTCCAGGTAAGCAGCTGCCAAAAACTGCCTTCAAGGCAACGGCTGGGAACAGTGATACAGACTTGGCCCTGTAGGAGTTCCGAAGTACCTTCACCTTTTATTGTATTTGATCTTTATAAGAATCTTCTACAAAGGATCAAAAAGAAACAGCCAAGCATGGAAGGCCCCTGCCTTTAAAAAGGGTTGGATTCAACCCCAGGAGTTATATTTAGTGAGATTTACTACTTGTTCCTCCCTCTTGGTTCATTAAAATCTTGTTCTCAATTTAGAAGTGCTGTTGAGATAGGAAGTTGGGTCAGGGGTGAGCTCATCCTTTCACATTTTGAAGTTGTTAATTTAAAGTGTGCCCATGTTAGATCTCTCAGTAAGACACAAGTATCCATCTGGGCTTGTTCCACATACTCTCTGGGGTTCAAGAGTTTCCTTTTTAGAGCCAAAGCATTATTTGAGGAAGGCAAGTCCTACTTATTTCTGCTATGGGAGAAAGCCTGCCACCTGTGATGAACAGCCCAATTGGACACTTTAACAAGCATGGTCTTCTTTTATCCTCAGCAACCCTGAGTGGTAAGATATAATTATACCGGGGGAAGCCGGGATGGCTCAGTGGGTTGGGCGCTCACTTTGCAGCGCCGGGGACCAGGGATCGAATCCCGGCCCCGCCTGTGCGGAACCATATGCTGAGCTGGGAGTTCCCCTAGTTCAGTTCTCTCTCTGTCTCTGTATCTCTCTCTCTCTCTGTCAAAAAAAAAAAAAAAAAAAAAAAAAAAAAAAATATTAAAAAAAAAAAAGAAAATCCATAAAAAAAAAAGAAAATCCATTAAGATATAATTATACCCACTTTACAGATAAGGACCCTAAGGTCCAGCAGGTCATGGAGCTACACATTACCCAGTCATACATCTTAGACCAGTACTTGGCACATAGTGGGTGGACAGCTGATGTTTGTGGAATAAAAGCAGAAAGTGTGCATTTGAGACCACTTTTTAAAAGAACGTTAAGTGAGGAGAAATTTGCATTTTTGCATAGTCTTAAGTATCTTCCCACAAAATACTAATTACTAAATGCTGACACTTCACAACAGAGTAAGCCAACAGACGCCTCCTTAACCAAGTGATCAATGTTGATATTACCAGTAATAAGTCATAATGACAGAATGTAGCCCTGTATGATGCACTCAGAAGGGTTCAACTTCATTTGCTGTGATATTCTTGGCTAACATGCATAACCTTGATCTAATTATGAGAAAGCATCAGACATCCAAATTGAGGGATATTCTATAAAATAACTGACTAGCACTTTCTGGTGTCAAGGTCATAAGAAAAAAGACTGAGGAAATGTCACAGATTGGAAGAGATTAAGAGAACATAATAACTAAATGAAATGTGGGGTCTTAGATTAGATCAAAAGGAAAACTGGCAAAATTCAAATAAGGTCTGTACATTAGTTAATAGTATTGTCTTAGTGTTAATTTCCTGGTTCTGATAATTATACTAAGATTAGGTAAAATGTTAATATTAGGGAAAGCTAGATGAGTGGTATGGGAGGTGAAGAGTTTAGGAGAACCCTCTAACTAGTTGCAACTTTTCTGTAAGCTTCAAATTATTTCATAATTAAACTTTTAAGAACAATAAAAAATTTATGATGTATGAATTATATCTCAATTTAAAAGATTATAAAAATGTTGACAAAGGCATTAAAATATTGCTTCTTTGGATGATACTTTCTCCACTACCAGTGCTCAATTTTCTCTTCTAATTTGAAATTAGAATTTAGAATCTTTGTGTGTTCCAAACATTCTCAACTCAAATGCCATGTCTTCCAAGATGCTGTACCTAATCTCCATAGCTAGCAGGGTGTCTTTCTTCCATCATGAACTCTCATGACACTTTAGCCATACCTCTGTTAGGTCATTTGTTATCTTCATAGTGGATATCTGTGCTATTGTCCACCTAGCCCCCCTGCTCAACCCTTCTCCCTTCTGACTCCAACTATGGAGTTCTCACAGGAACTACCATATTGTTACAGACTCCAGCTCAAGACACAGTTGATTGGCCCAGGGGTATATATCTCACCCATTTGGGACAATCAGACACCTTCATACACTGCCCCCACCCCCCCTCATACACACACATTGGAACAAATACATTGATTGGTTTGTCACTGGTTGCTGGAACCATGAGATGTGAAACACGGAAGCTGTTAGCCAACACGCTCTCTGCCACAAGGAAGAACCCTTTCTACTACTAGAGAGAGAACATAGCCTGTGTGTGCACATGCACACACACACACACACACACACACACACACACACACACACAAATACACAGAGCACCATTTGTCCTGGAAATTTTCTGTCCTTGCCAGGAGTGGTTGGTTGGTTGACTCCACTCTTCACTACATAATCCCCAGGATACAATCTCCCAATAAAATCTTCATCCAATAAATCTTCTTTATTAAGGTAGCCAGAATAGTTTTATGTGTCTTTCAACACAAAGACACTCAATGAATAAAGCTCCTCTGCTTTATTTGCATAAATGTTTTATCTTTCCTACTCATCTGGGGATTGCCCAATGCCCATTTTAGATACAGCTCTCATTGGCCTGGGGCTAGTGAGAAAACTAGGACAATATGGTGAGTTACTTGTAAAAGTAATTTTTAAAAATTGATAAATTCTGATACTAGCCTGTCTTATTAAATTTTATGATGACAGGAGGAAGTAGTGCTTTAGTTTTCCTTTTCTTTAATATACTTTGACAAATAACAAAATGTTGGCAACTGTGTGTCTCATTTGGAAAGAACACTTTACTGGAATGTGAAATGCCAGTCTAGGAAGCTCTAGCCAGGTAATGATTCCTCTGGGGAAGGGGCCCTTGCCTGGCTCCCCCACACAGCTCCTGGCTCGTGATAGGGCAGGAGGTGCATCCGAAATGAGTGAGATGAGCTCATGGGTTTAGAGAGCTGTTCTGGTCTCCTGCCTGTCATGCGGAGATGACCTGATTTAGAACTGTTATAGCTTGTTCAATCACTTTATTCTTTTATGGGTTTCAAAGGAGGCCTAATTTCTTTATTTGCAGAATGCCCCACTAGTCCTGCCTATGTGCACTTTCAAGTGGACCTCAGATTAATTTCCTTTTTTATCTTCACATCTGTCTTAAGGATGTCTTGGCTGGGAAGAGAGGTGAAGTCTCTCCTCTCAGAACACAGAGGGTCAGCTCGTTGTGGTGGGGAGAGAGCCCTGGAATGGGAGTCAGAGAATACTGCTGTCCAACTCTGGCTTCCCCTCTGGCTGGTTGCAAGGTCTCAGGCAATTTGTTTCATTCATTTCTCTGAGTCTCAGTTTATCCATCTGTGAAATGGGAATTATATCTAGCCTACCTTCTTCACAGGGTTGTTATCAGGGGCTGAATAAGGCTTGGCAGCAATTTTGAAACTGGAAGCAGGGAGGGACAGGTGCCAGGTATTGTTTTATAGGGGGCTTGGGGGTATTTGAGGTGGAAATTATTCAGTTATAGAAAATGGAAAGTAGGGAAGTGTAGGGAAGTTGCTAAGTGTTCTTAGCTATTCTTAGCTCTGCCTCTTACTTATGTGTGACCTCACTTCTCTGTGCTTCAAGTTCCTCATCTGGAAATCTAGGTTCCACAGTTGGGAAGTAACTCTTCTTGATATTTCACCAAAGTATGCATAGAAGTGGTTAGAGAGAAAGAGAGACATTTTTGGTGGAGGGGACTGCATGAGCAGAGGCCTGGAGTGAGGAATTATTTCAGCATCGATGAGAAACGGGTCTCATGTGTTTTGTTTAATAGGGACAATGATACTATTTCTCCATCATGATGAGCATTAAACAAGATAATGCAGGTAGAGTGCTTAGCACAGACTCACCCATGGTAAACTCAATAATGGTGCTTGTCCTTATTGCTTTTGTTTCATTTACAGGGAACGAAAATGGACCTCTGAGAGGTGATGCAGCTGGCCCAGTCTCAGAATCGAGCAGGATTTGAATCCATATTTTCTTGGCTCCAGTGGCCAGGCTCTGAACAACTGTATGATAGTTACCCCATTGTGGAGCCTTGGCTCTTGACCCTAGCTGCCTGTCTGACTCAGCAACTGTGGGTGGCCTCCCTCCTCTGTGTGGGCAGGGGGCTGGCAAGAAGCCTCTGAGTTCCTTGAAAACCGAATAAGGCCATTACTAGACCCTCTGAGGCCCGGCCTCTAGGCTGGGCTTGCTCATGCCTGCTCATCTGGACTTGGGGCCCTATTCCCTACACAACCTCCTGCTCTGCCCCAGTTGACCCCACGAGATCCTCCGTTTAGATCCCCCTCCTCATAGAATCTTGTTGAACAAGTTAGTAAAAGAGAACATGTGAGATCAGTATCTATCCATGCCATAACAATTCCTCACTCCAGCCTCTGCTCACACAGTCCTGTCCACCTGGAGTGTTTCTCTTTCTAACCAGCTCTTATGCGTACTTCAGTGCCCATGTGAGGTATTAGGAAAAGTTACTTCCTGACTGTGTGGCCTGGAGTAAGTCACTCATTGCATGTGTAGGCATGCATGCATCCACCCACCATCCACCCACCCACCCATCCATCCATATTTCCATCCATCCAGTGAGCACCTACCTGTGCAAGGCACTTTGCATACAATCTCTCCTTCCAGACATGAAGCCCCTTGAGGATTGCAGATTAGGTGCCAGAAGATAATTGTTCAACCAATATCCATGGCCAAGGCTTGTCCTTACTACTGTCCTGGTGAGGCTCTTATCATTATCACCCTCATTTCACAGTTGGGAAGACTGACACTCAGAGAAGGGAAGTCCAGAGGACACACAGTAGAGATGAGTGGAGCTGAGACTTGAATCCTGATCTGTCAGACTCTGGAGGCCTAGTTCTTAACCACTAGTCAGTGCTGCCCAACTCCTAATGGAGGGAGAGACCATGGTGAGGTCAGGTCCTGAGGGAGGGCTGGGACTACGTCTCCTTCAGAATCACAGTCTTCTCAGTTCTGAGGCAGTGGTACCTCACCTATCTTCCCTACTCTGACCCTTCTGTGATGGGAGCTCTTCTGACACTTGCCAGGGAGGCTGGGAGAGGATTAATTTCTTCTCTTGCCCTCCCAGACTGAGGCTTTCAGAGTGCCTATCCCATCTCAGAGCCTACAAAGTCCTTTTCAAGGTCACCAGCCTCCTCACCTTAGCCTCATGGGGGAGGCAGGGCAAGGGGGATCTTCCCCATGGTTCAGGTGGGAAACTGAGGCCCCTGCACTAGTCATATGCCTCATCCAGTAATCCAGCTGGGCTGGGACTCTCTTGCTTCAAGGAACTGAGCAGGAATTGGCTGCTAGATCTTTCTTGACGCCATGGTATGAGGTGCTTAGAGTCAGGCACGTCCCAGTTCTGCCACTCACTAGCTGTGCAGCCTTGGAGGTGTCACTTCACCTCTCTGAATCTCAGTCTTCTCTGAAAGTGGGGGCAATGTTTATACCCATTTGAGAGAAACTGGGAGAATGAAATAAAATAATACTTGTGGAGCACGTAGCATAGTGCTTAGAACATAGTGGGTGCTCACTATGAGGTTAATATTAACAATGAGTTTATTATTGTATTAAGTACCTAACATAAAAAATAAGATTAGGAGGGCTAGCCAGACCAACGATAATTGTATCTACCATTCCTTTACCTCTAGTATCTGCCAGGCACATTCATCAGGACAACTCAGTGCCATTTTGCATATGAGGTAACTGAAGCTGAGAGGGAAAGTGACTTCCCCTAACTCCCTGCTCAGCCAGAGGAAGAGTCTGGGCTTGGACCTCAGCTCTGCTCCACTGTGCTGGATTCTCCAACCCTCTCATGCTAAGACCCAGAGAGGTAAAGGGAGTTAGTTACTTGGGGCCCCACAGCCGTTGCGGGCAGGTCAGACCATACTGAGGAGGCCATTTCCATCTTGGCAGCTCTGCATGGGTTTAGATAATTCTCCAGCCCTAGGTTTAAGGCAGGGCCTCACTGACACATTCACAGTCCTCAGAAGGGTCCTGGAATCTGGTCCATAGTCTCAGGCCAGCCAGCAGACCTCACCTTCCCCAGATATATTTCAGCCCTAACTCTACCTCATGACCACCCCTTTCCCACCCTCAGCTTTCTGCATCCCCTCCCCCCTTTTTAAAAATCAGCTGAACCTTCTGCCAAGGAAAACTCAGTGATGCCCACAAACCAGCCAGCCAGGGAGTAAGCTGCCCTGGAACGCTGGAGGGGATCACCAGGCTGTTTGTGAGCAGGCCAGCAGAGAAATGTGAGCAGCTACCTTTTTTGGGGAAAGGCAGAACTCCCTCTGTGGGAAAGGATCCAGGGCAGGCCAGTTCAGAGGCTCTGGCCTTAGTTTCCCCATAATCACCACCACGACATTTATAGAGATGAATAACTTCAGCTGTTAATCCAACAACTATTGGTTGGGTGCCTGTTGTGTGCCACGAGCTGGCTGCGTGGAACACAGCAGGGACAGAGCTAAGCCCTGTCCTTGGGACTGACTTTCCATCAGACAGTTTCTCAGTAAGTCTCCCCATGAGCTAGAGGCAGGTGCCCCGGGCCCGCAACCCCTGATCGCCTCTTTGGGGCTGGATGAGTTTCACAATTCACAATTCAGAATTTGGGGGTGTTTTAAAAGGTGACACAGTGAGGTCTATGCCTATCCATCTCCAATCAAACATGAATATTGCTGTAGTGAGAAATGTATTGCCTCTAAAGTGTGATAAGGGTTCTGTGTGGACTCAGTCCATCCAGGTCAGGTTTTGCCTCCAAATGTGTTTTCTTTTGAGTAGAGAGGAAAGCCCTCAATTGTCTAGGCTTTCTGGATTTGAAGATAAAGGATTGAGGGGAAGCCGGGATGGCTCAGTGGGTTGAACGCTCACTTTGCAGCACTGGGGACCGGGGATCGAGTCCCGGCCCCGGCCCGTGTGGAACCATATGCTGAGCTGGGAGCTCCCCCAGTTCAGTTCTCTCTCTGTGTCTGTATCTCTCTCTCTCTCTCTCTCTCTCTGTCAAAAACAAAAATAAATAAAAATATATTAAAAAAAAAAGATAAAGGATTGAGGACCTGATCCCTCGCCCCATTGTACAGATGAGAAAGCTGAGACTCAGGGCAGAGGAGTCACAGACCCAAGGCCCTACAGGATGCAAAAAGTACAAGTGGGTGGGAATGCAGGTCTCAGCGACTCCAAATTCAGGAGACCCATACTGTGGAGGGCCTTTTGCCTGAGGTCACACAGTGAGGCTCTAAGTTCCCACATCCCTTATGACCAAGGACCCTACCTGGGAGAGTGGCAGGAGCTGGGTAAAGAAGGCTCCTTGGCCAAACCTGAGTGGCCCCCTAGCCAGTTCTGCCAGGAAGGAGTTAAACACAAGCTGGGCTCCTGCCAGGCCTTGCAGGGCCTGCCTGTCTGGGGCCTGTTTACCAGGCTGTGCTTGCATCACCAGCTTCAACGTGCAGTGCAAACACACTCACATTCTTGGGTCATGAGAAATAACACAATTGCGGTGACATCATGCCCAGAGAGGAGGTTTTTGCCAGCCTCTCTCCTGCCCACAGTTAAAGCTGTTTAATTAGCACCCTTAACTGGAACTCTTGTCTTCTTGAAAAACCAACTGGAGAAACTCTTATGGGTGGGGGTGATAGCAGTTGGAGTGTGTGTGTGTCTTAAGGGATAAAAATAGCCCATCTGGGACTCCTTTTGGGGTATTTGTGAGTATTAATGCACCACTGTTTATATTAAATTTATGTTACCCTGGACATTTTCCTAGAATTTGGCCTAGAGATGGAACGAGAGAAACCACCCATGTCTTCTTGTTCCCTCTAGTTTTTTCATTTGGGAGGGGGACACGTTCGCCAAGTAAAAGGGCCCTTGGAGACAATTAGACCAACCCTTCATTATATAGCCAAGGAAAGGGAGGCCCAGAGAGGGGAGGGCCTTGCCTGAGGTCACACAGCCAAGGCTCCAAGTTCCCATACCATCACATGTATTTGGCAGCACTGCCCCCAGGCCCCACTTAGGCTCTGTGGGCTAGTTTTTCAGTTGGTTTTTCCTCTTTTGGAAAGGGAGGTACTTCTTCTGGCTATAGCTTCCTGGCTGTGTTTTAAAATCAGAGTGGAGGTGAGCCATAAACCTCCAGAGTGGTGGCGGTGGAGTTGGGGTGGGAACAGAGAAGAGCAATTGGGACCATAATAGATCTCAACCTCACCCATCCCACTCCCCAAGAAAGCCTACTCTATCTAGGCTTTGAAAAATCTGTTTCTCCCCCAGACAATCCCAGGTCTCCTTTTGCTCACCCTTTCCAAAAAGTCCCACCTTCTCACTGGCCTCTTTCCATGACTCTTGAAGACTATTTTCCACTGAGGGGTGTTAGATTTTGAGCAAATGAAAATAAAAGACGCTCCGTGAAATTTCACTTTCAGATAAACAACAAATAATGTTTTAGTGTAAATATGTCCCATGCAATAACAGGACATATAGTCACCTGGCAGCCCTATTCCCCTTTGTCTTTATCATCATCTTTGTGGCAGACACTCTCTACTGGTTCTCCATCAACCTTCCCTCTCCTTCTTCGTGAACTGAACCCTGATTTTGTCTGGGGTGGCATTGTGTCCCAATGAATCATGATTAGTCTAAGCTAGTCATGACAACAATTCTGTTCTCCTTTGCTTTTCCCAGACACTCTTGCAGTCAGGGATGACCTGGTGCTTTTAAAATCTGTCTGCAAATTTTTTTGATGCACTCCTTTAAAAAAGGTGGAAATTCATTTCTTTCCCTTGAATGTAGGCTGGACTTGCTGACTCATTTTGAAGAGTGACTTCCGAGGCTAGATCATAAAAAACATTGTCGCTTGTGTCGTACTCTCTTAGATGACTCACTCCGGGGGAAGTTAGCTGCCATGTTGTGAGAACACTCAACAACCCTGAGGAGAGGCCCCCATAGGAGGAAGTAAGTCTTCTTCCTAATAACCAGCCAGGCATGTGGGTGAGCCACTTTGGAAGTGGCTCCAGCCTTAGTCAAGCCTTAGGATGACTATAGTGTGGGACAACTTTTTGACTGTAGCATGAGCCAGAGAAATCCCTGTATTAATCATATTTTTTAATATTGTGTGTTTTATGATGTTTTAACATCTTTGGGGAGCTGTTGTGGCTAGGAAGAGACTACCCTTCCAGAGCTAGCTAATAACTCCTAGAGACAGAAAACCTGTTCGTGAGTCTGCCTTTCATATATAAACCAACCAATCCTGAGTCCATATCCCCAACCATCTCCTTATCTAACTTTCACACATCAAGCCAATAATTCCATTGCCATAAATCAGCCCAGAGTCAGGTATTGAATAACTAAGGACAGCCCCTAAACCCCAAAGCCCACTGGAATTATTCAAACTATTTGTTTACCCTGTCCTACCTGCATTTCTATTAGAAACCCCAATAAAAGTTGTGGCTTTGGCCTTCTCTTCACTCTTTCTGCCTCCTGACCAACACTGGTGTTTTCCCCAGTGGCCCGGCATGGCATGCCATGCCTCTTGTTTCTAGGGGAACTGTGAGTAACTTTAAGATTTTCTTTCAATGGTATTGACCTCTCCATGTTGTCACATAGTCACCTTTATAAATTAAGACTCAGGCATAGATCACCCCTGAGAGATTTGGATCCAGAACCACCTAACTAAGCCATTCCTGGATACTTGAATCACAGAAACTTTGAGGGACAGTAAATGTTTATTGCTGCAACTAGGTTTTGGATCATTTGTTTTACAGCAATGGACAACTAATTTAAAATATGACCTAGTTCTGGCTAATGAGACATAAAGTAAAATATGTTCGAGTGTTTCTAGAAAGCTCTCCTGATCATCAGAAGCATCGGAAGGGAGAGAAGAGTTCAGAGGCATCACCGTCTTTGAACAAGGATGATGCTTGTAGAAATGACAGCCATCTTGGGACGACGAGGTATTGAAATATAAGGATAGAGGTGTGAAAAAATAGGAAGAACCTTTTTCAGACCAACTCTGTGACAATCTGCATCCAGATTTGTAGACAAACAATAAATGTCTTTATGGTTCAAGCCACTATATCCTGCAACTTGCAGCCTAATGCAACCCTGACTGATAAAGTCAGCATGCACAATTGCATTTTACTTAACTGGAGTAACTTATGCAATAATCTCAGTTATCTAGAATCTGAAAGGAAGCCAAAAGGGCAAATGAGCACCAAAACTATAATGTCTATTCCTGGCCTTCACTCAGAGCCTTTTTAGTTTTACTTTAGACACAATTTTAACAAGTTTTTCACAGTAGGTTGGAAATCAAATTCAATTCAAGAATCAATCATCTGCTATGTGAGAAGAACTGTGGGAGGTCCTCCTGGGTACCAGGTATCCATAAATGAGTTTTAAGTAGGAAAGCAACATAATCTGACTTGCCAGGTAACTCAGGCTGCAATGTAGAGGCTGGAACAAGCCTGGAAAAAGAAAAATAGAAAAGTTGCTAGTGAGTGCCAATTTGTTAAGAAAATATTTAAAATGATTTTTCCATGGAAAATTCCATCTATAGGATAAACCACTTTAACTCTTCCTAAAATTGCTAATACTGGCTTCTAAAATACCCCAAATACTTGTCTGCTTTGACTTCTCAAATCCCTTAACAGTTTTCACAAGTGAAATAGTGTGCTAGGCCCAGATCTGAGTTCTGAACAGAAGCAAAGTGTAGCAATTCTAAGATATCCCAAAGCCCAATTATTCTACCTCTACACCTCATAGATGGGATCTAAGGCCCAGAGGAGGAAAAGGGACCGCCTGAGGACACAGCAGCTTACTGGCAGAGTGAGGACTTGAACCCAGAACTATGAATTTTCCCTTTCTCCAGACAGTGAGGAAGGCAAGCCAATTCCCTCAAGTAACCCAAACATTTCCTTTCATGAGGAGGAGAGTCTTGACCCAGTGCTGTGAACTCCTCCACCACCCCTGGGTCAGGAAGTTCTGCCTGCCCAGGATTTCCTGTGTGTGGGAAAGAAACAGGATGAGCAGATAAATCGTCCAAGGCTTACTTTCAAGTGTGCGAGGCCTTTTCCTTGGTAAGTCTGCAGCAGTCCTGCCCAACCCGTTGACATATGTTTTTGTGTGTTTCTAAAAGTAATTGAAAGGATAACTGTGCACCCATGAAGCACAAGACTGGACATGGTGGGGGAAAAGAGCTTGGGTCATTGTCCCTGTCCTTAGGGAGCTGCCTTGGCTTGGGTCCTCCCAGAAGCAGACCATGTGACAAGTATTTCAGTGCTAATCTATTTGGGAAGTGATCCCAGAGAATCCTTGCAGGGGAGTGGGGAAGTGAGATAGGAAAGGGAAGGCAGCCAGTAAAGCATGATCAAGGGAATTGCCATGGTGGTATAACAAAGCTCAACCCTACCAGGGAACTCTCAGAGACCACATAGGACATGCTTCAGTCATCTCAACCAAGGGCCAAGGGAGCTGGGGTATGTATCCACCAGTTCTCCATTTCACTGGTTGAAGACCGCTTCTGGAGATGCCAATTCTTGGCACTTCCTGCTTGCCTGCATGTAGGCACAAATGTGCTCCTGAGGCCAGGACAATGCTGTCAGGTACAGAATGACAGTCGCAATAAGCAGCCTTTGGTGGGTAGAGATGATTGTCAGGGGGATATGGGCGGTGCCTGGTCCAGGGACTGACCACTAATTAGTTTTACATTCACAGGAAAAGGCAGACACAGGTCCAGGAGACATGTCTTCCCCTCCCTGGGTGGGGACGCAAAGGGTGTGTACAGTTCAACAGTGTGTCTTTCGCCTGTCCAGGCCCCCATCCCCCCTTTCTTTTCATGTTGAGAACCCATATTGCTGCACTGTGGCAGAGTCAGCTCGTATACATGAATACCCATGTCTTTCTCTTCAATACCTAGTGGGACCACATTTCCCAGCCTCTCTTGCAGTTAGGACACAGCATGTCTGTGATTCCAGCCAATGAAATGTGAGCAGAAGGGATGTGTGTCTCTTCCAGACTTGAGTCACAAAAATCTCCCTCTCTGTCCTTTTTCTCTCTTTCCCTTTTCCTGGTGAGCGTGGAGGCCACTCGTTGCAGATGATGGAATGGCTTCAAAGGTGTGGAACAAGACAACATCATGGAAATTATTACACAAATTATCATTAGTTGCAGTTAGCTCTAAGTAGGAAAAGGTTAAGGTGACATGAATACTTTGCCTTATGATCTAGGTGGAGGGCATAGCATGGGAGAACGTCCTGAGGCAGGAAGGAGGAACCCAAAGCAAGCCAGTGTGACTGGAGGTAATGAGCAAGAGCGAGTGGCTTGAAAGGAAGGTGCATGATCCTGATACAAGGTTCATGGGTTTGTGGGAGGAGTGATGAGACACTGCCCTCTTTCCTCTCCTCGGAAGCAGAGCCCAGTCTAAGAAACCGGACTGTAATCAGGAAGGGCTGAACCTAGACACTCAGAATGTGTGTGTGTACACATGTGGTGGATAGTGTGGAGTTCATTGGCACCCCCATGCCTAGAGTCCCCTGCCTCAGAGTTTGGTTCCCCTGCCCTGGTCTTCCACAGGGCTGGGGCTTTTCTGTTTTCCAGTCACAGCCCCGCCTCACCTCAGAGAATCATTCTCATATCACCTGGCCTGACTTTGGTAAATCATGAAATCAGTTGACTCAGACTCCCTCCTGGGCTGGGTTCCTCTCATCCTAGACAGATGACACTCCAATGTTAGTGTTCTAGGCTCTTATTGTGGGCTAGCCTGGGAACCTCACCACATTGTTTTGCTAAACCTCAAGTAACTGACTTAAAAATGAACGGTTGGGCCAGAGTGGTTTGCCTGCCCTCCTCTGCTGCCTTTTGCCTGCCCCCTCCCCGCCCCCAGAGCAGTGTCCTCTTGGGAAATGCAGCGGATCCAGCTGCATCCGTGGGAAGGCCTGGCCCCCCCACCTCACCCTCACGGCCCCACGGAGGCCACAGGAAATGACCCTCTTAGCAGCCACGAGCTGCAATCCAGAGGACAATGACAGAGGGACGGAAGCCCCTTAGTTCCAGCTAACGTGTTCCTTTGGGTGAGCGCCAGCAGCTGGAAACATAAAACTGAAGATTCAACGGGAAAATATATATTTTTAAAAAACAAACAAACAATCCTCTGGGCTTTAGCAAACTTTGGAGGCTCTGAGGGGCTTTGTTTACTTTATTTGTGTGTATGTGTGCTCAAGACATAGTCAGGCTCAGAGAATCAAAGCATCTAAAGTTAGGAAGGTCAGCTATCCCACCCAAGCAGCAGGCCCCCCTGTGGCGGCTGACTATCCTCACATGGCTGGGCCCCACCTCTCCACATCACTGTTAATTATTGTCACTTGGCTCTGGCCACTGTCCTCACCCCACTTACACTAGGCACCTACGGTAGAAGCTGGAGAGCTCTTTTCAAACCCAAATCAGGTCATCCTTTCTGAGGTTTTGAAGGCAGGTCTCAGCTCAAATACCACCTCCACCAAGGGGCTTCCTGATCAGTCTGTGTGAAACAGCACCTCTCAATCATTCTCTCCTAGAGCAGTCAATATGCTTAACCCGCTCTGGAGTGATCCGGGTTGTTCACAGGTGCCTAGTACATACTAGGTGCTCAATAAATGTTTGTTGGCTGAATGTCTTTCTGTGTTTGTGGCATTCAGATCAGAGCTGGATCAGAGAACCCAAAGCATTCATTGTATTTCAACAAACATTATTGGCTACAAACTGTGTGCCAGGGCTGTGAGGCAAATCCATCAGGAATTCTACTCATTCATTCATTTGGAGGGCAGAGCCCTAAGTAGAGGGTGACTCAGGCTGGGAGTGCAGAGACCCACGCACTTCAGCACAAAGGAGGGGATTTGAGGTGGGTTTGTTATCAAAAAAGAAGCCAGGAGGACTGTTCAGATTGAGGGAACTGCCTGAGTAAAAGTTTGAAAGTGTGACTGTGAATGTATCTGGAAAAGGAAGGGAACTGTGGAGTGTGGAATTTAACTGATTCTCACTTTGTTTATTTATTTATTTATGTATTTATTTATTTATTTATTTATTTATATTGGTTTTTGACAGAGAGAGAGAGAGAGAGGACAGATACAGAAACAGAGAGAGAATTGAACTGGGGGAACTCCCCAGTTCAGCACATGGGTCCGCACGGGCCGGGGCCGGGACTCGACCCCCGGTCTCCGGTGCTGCAAAGCGAGCGCTCAACCCACTGAGCCATCCCGGCTTCCCTTAATTCTCAATTTGGACCCGCAGGGAAGGCAGAGACCTGGCTTTATCTGGGTCTGCAGGGGCAACACTCCACCTTGTTTGCTCTAGCAATGGAAGGTTGGCTATGGATGGCTGAGGTGGAAGGTGAAGTTGTTCTGTTGCCATGGAGGCCTTGAATGCCATGCTAAGCAGTCCGGATATTCATCTGTAGGTCACAGAGTCCAATAAAAATAGTGATTTTGAGAAGCCTGTTTTAAGAGCCTGGATCTGATTGACTTCTGCACTCTAGTTCTCTAGCGATACAGACTACCCCAGATGCTTCCAGAAAATACAGTTACCTGGGCCCCATCCGTGAAGAGTCTGATTCTCTCTAAATTGGAGTTGGGGCCTGGGCATCTGCCTTTTTACAACCTTTCCACATTCTCATCATTCAAGGGGTTTGGTAACAATGAAGGCTTAGAGAGGTGAAAGCATTTGCCCAAGATCATAGCCAGACAGTTGCAAAGGGGGCATTTGGACCATGTCTGTCTGGTTTACCCACTTCATCGGCAACCTCCCTCTGGGCTAGTTCTTTTCTCGTCTTATTTTCCCCTGGATGCAAGAATCTGAGCTATGGCTTGGTCTGCCTGCTGTGTCCTTCCTTCCCCTCCCCACAGCCAGCCTCAAAGGTCAGGTACCTCCCAGCCTCCAACAAGCATGTCCATTTATGGCTCTGTTGTTTCAAAATGTGGCCAAATTTATAAACTCCCCTTTCCCGGAGACACGAAACAATTTGTGCAGAGTGCAGTGCGGGGGCAGAGCTGGGAGCTGCGTCCGAGGCCTGGACTTCAGCCCGGGCCCAGTGAGCTCTGGTGTTGGATTGGCCCCAGCTTCCCCCCCGGGCCTCAGTTTCTCCACCTACAGAGCAAAGGTACTGACTGGACTAGATCATTCCTTAAGTCATTCCCAAGTCTAGACACATCCAGTTTACTGCTTATAAACGCCGTGGGCCCAGTGATTGTAAAAGAAGGTGCTGAAGGATGGACTGCAGCCTCTGGCCTCTCTCCTTTGCATTTTTGTTTTCCTTTCCCTCCCTCCCTCTCTTCTCTCTCTCCGTGATATTAAAAAAAAAAAAAAATTATCCTGGGAAGTCCGGATGGCTCAGTGGGCTAAGCTCTCGCCTTGTAGCCCCAGGGACCGAGGATTGAATCCTGGCCCCAGCCCATGTGGACCCATATGCTGAACTGGGGTGTACCTCCCATGCTGGAGGCCCCCAGTTCGGTTCTCACCCCTTCGTTCGGCCCCTGGTTCGAGGGGGCACCCTCATTTGGCCCCTGGCTCGAGGGGGCATGCCTCTCTTGCAGAAGACCCCCAGCCTAGTCCCCACTCTGCGCCACATGTACCTCACCCACCTGTGTGGAACGAAACCATGTTGAAAAATGATGATGTACAACTATGGAGACTGCTCTGGGCCTTCCATTTTCTCTGTCTCTTTCTGTCTCTGTCTCTCCCTGTCTCTGTCAAAAACAATAAAAAAGTAAATCTTAAAAAAAAAATAACCCAAGGATTCCACTTGCACCGTAAATAGGTCCCAGGTCCAAACCCCCATTCCTACTCTTCTCCCTAGAAGTATTGATTGTCAAAAGTATGGGTGGCGCTTTCAAGACAGGAGTCTCTGTATATATTCATACATGTATTCATGTTCATACGGGAGGGTTACTCTTTTACTTATAATTGAATTGTTGTATATTTTGTTTGGCATCATACTATTTTAGCCTGACGCTTTATCCCTTTTTTTCATATCAACCTCATCTTTAAAAAAGAGTTTGACTGAGCTAAAATTTACATAGTATAAAATTCACCCACTGAATGCACACACAGTTCAATGATTTTTAATTAGCCTTATAGAGCTTTGCGACCATCACCACAAGCCAGTTTTAGAACATTTCTAACCATCAAGCACTCTTATGCCTGTTTTCACGTCATTCCCTGCTCTCACTTCCAGCTTCAGGCAGCCACTGAACTTAATAACTCTACAGGTTTATCTTTTCTGGACATTTCATATAAATGAAATCATATAATGTGTGATCTTTCGCATCTGAATTTTTTTATTGGCATAACTATTTGAGGGTGTCATCCTTTTTATTGCTAATGTTCATTCCATTGTACATATTTACTACATTTTGCTTATCCATTTACCAGTTGATGGACACTTGGAGTGTTTCCAGTTTGGGGCTATTATGAATAATATTGCTATAAACACTTGCGTATAGTCTTTGTTTGGGCATGTACGTATTTCTCTTGGGTAGACACCTCAGTCTTAACCTTTTAAACTGCTGTGGCATCTTCCATTGGAAGGACAAACTCTGATGTCATAACCAGTCCCCATATCTATGGACACTTAGTGTTTCTAAGGTTTCACTCTCACAGACCCTGCCACTCTGAGCTTCTTCGTCCATCCACCTTTTGTCTTGTGTGCAAGTAGAGAGATGGCTAGGTCACAGAGTATGTACATGTGTACTTGTAGAATTGTTGCCAAATGACAACATGAAAATCTTACCTCCTCTTTAAAAGAACAAGTAATGGTGAGAGAAACAGTGACAGAGAAAGAGAGAGAGAGAGAGAGAGAGAGAGAGAGAATCCACTACCCTCCCCGCCCACTGAGCTTGAGGGACTGGCCAAAGAGGAGAAAGATTGCTTCTGGAGAAAAGTCCCCAGGGTGCAGGGTGGATGCATTCACAGGATGGCTGAGGCCAGGCAGGAGAAAGAAGAGGCTGGAATAGGGACTGGAACTTTTCCTTCCGAGGTTCTGTTTGGCAAGACTGTTAGATAATGAGCTTTCTGTCATTGGAGGTATGCAAGTAGAGGCTGGCTACCCATTTGGCAGGGGCTGTAAAGAAGCTCTCAGAATCTTATAGAAAACTGAGATACCTGGCCTCCGAGGCAGCAATGTGACTGAGAAATTAAGAATGTGGACTTCACTGACAAGGGCCCTTGTTCAAGCCCCAGCTCTGCCATTTCCTAGACTTGTAATGCTGGAAGAGTAAATTCAGCACCCCTAGCCTTAATTCTCTGGCTTTGGATCTTGTCTGTTTCAGCTTAAAATCATATGTGAAGGGGTAGGGAGAGGCATAACTCTCCAGCAGCGCCCTCTGACCCTGTCCAATGCTCTGGGCCTGGATTCTAGATGGATGCCCCTCCAATCTGCTTCCTGGAGGCCGTCCTCTTTAGGGTCCTCTGGGCCCTCACTCCAAGCTTCTATAAAGTGGTCTCAAATGGCAGCATTTACCAAAGTGACATTTTTCTAAGATCTGGGCATGAGACTACACATCTGAGCTGGTTGTTACTGATGTCCTGACTCACCCAGCTCATTCCTGAGAGTGAGTGAGCTCTTCATTTTAACTGCTGGCTTTTAAAGGGCCCATGTGTCTATTCTTCTGACTATATAAAACCTATTAGAGAGGGGGAAAATGTGGTTCAAAGAAATAGTTAACTTGGGAGCAAATTTTCCAGGGAAGGAAATATGTCAACCTTATGATATAACTGAGTGGCTTTCAAAAAATATTCTTTTCGGCACATGAACCCTTTTACAGAGGGTGCATAAGCCGAAGCTCAGTGTACAACCCGTAAAAATGGGTCTTCTGTGATGGGAGGAGGTAGGGTGGGGTTGCTCAGTGACCTGGCTTCCCTCTCGCTCCCTAACCACCACCCCATCCTCTATGAAACCTGCCATGAGTATGGAACCCAGTTGGAGAACCTCTGAGAGGGCAAGGGACCCAGGTGTCTGAACTCTGGGCCCGAGTCCAGGGGTCATCCTTTCCTGCTGTGTGACCTCAGGAAAGCGAGAAGGCTTCTCTGTGCTCAGTTTTCACATGTGGGAAATGGCATGGTTGTCCTAAATATTTCCTAAGCTTCTTTCCACTTCTAAGATTCTGTGTTACTGGGGAACGTTTAGTCTGAAGTGGTGAACTGTTGGAGATACAGACTTTTTGAAAAGAGAAACAGAGTTCTCTTGTTTGAGGAGATCCAGTAACAAGCCAACTGCCATAGAAGTGTTGTCCAAATAGAGGTGCCGTGTGTCTCCCTGCAGAACTGATAGACAATGACCAATAGTTTCATTTACTTCATTATTAGAAAGTAAGTTAAGTCAGATCACTCTGCTGCACATCTTAAACTTATACAGTGCTGTATGTCTATTATATGGCAATAAAACTAGGAAAAATATTAAAATGTAAAACAAAATTACACAAGAAAATGTCACTCTCAAAAATCAATGCAAAAAAGTCACTAAAGTATTTCCATACCTGGCAGGGGGAAAATTTCAGAAAATATAAAATAGGCTAAAGATGTTCCAGGCTATCCCATCTGTGTAATTAACTTATCAGTAATCCTTCCTTTATGCTCAGTATACGAGATGCACTATGCAATGAGAAGTACTACTTAGCAATGAAAACTCAAACTGAACATTAATATGGACAGTTTTAAAAAAAATCAAACATTCACATATAGCTAGCATAATCACTGTTGGGCTTTGGTCAGGCTGAGGGGTTTCTTGGGACACAGAGCTTTCAGTACTAAAACCAGAAAAGTCTGAGGCAAACTGGTCACCCACCCTTCATACAGCTGTCAGTATGTGCCAGAGACTGTTCTAAACATTTTTCACATATTAACTCTTTTAATCTGCATCACAACCTTATAACATAGGTCCTATTATTATCTCCACTTTATAGATCCTCAGGGGAAACTAAAGCTTAAAGTCAAGTGGCTTTTCCAAGGCCACACTTTGGCTGGAGCCAGAGCCAGGATGGAAACCCACCCAATATGGCTCTAGCGCTTGTAACTGCTGTCACACATCATTTCGCTCCTAAACTGTGTCTGGCAAGCTACAGAGCTGTGGCCAGTCTGTGGCCAAGGCCAGCTGGGTGCTCAGGAGACCCAGGCCTGGCTGTCTGTGTCGTATGGAGAGGCCCACAGCTTCTCTGGTCCTGACTTCCACCTCGGCCTGGAACAGTGTTTTCCCCAATTTTGTTTTTGTTTTTTTAATCAATAGAGCTGTTCAGACAATTGGGACCTAAATATATAATACAGATCATAGTTACAAAATTTACATCTTCAGCATTTAGCTGAAAATTCTTCATGATTTACAGAATTTCTGAAACTCTACCCCACAGTCTGAGGATTCCAGAAGCAGGGTGTGAAAACATGTGGTTTAATTGCCCTCTAAGGATCTTTTGGGTTTTACAATTAAATTCAACTTTTAATTTGAACATTTCATGCATTCATGCTGTAAAGAGGTTTGAGCTGCGTAAGGTTTGCCAAACACCAGTTCAGACACTGGGGCCTCAGAGATGAACGAGACCAGGGCTTCTCCACCACGGCATGATTGTCATCTGGGTCTGGAAAATTCTTTTTTTTTTTGTCCCATTAGCAGCATTCCTGGCATCAACTCACTAGGTCCCAGGAACACCTGCTCAATTGTGACTGCCCAGAATGTCTCTGTATGTTGCCAAATGTCCCCTGGGGGGTAAAAATCAACCCTGGTTAAGAATTTCTGAACTAAACTAACGAAGATCTCTCATCTTATGAGCTTATATAAGTTCCCTGGGGAGAGGCAGACAACAAACATATTTTTTAAAAAGAAAGTATCAGAGAATGCTAAATGTAGGCTAAAACAAAAACGGGGTGTTGAAATGTGTTACTGGGGGGCTTCTTCAGATTGGGTGGGCAGAGAAGGTGTCTCTGAGAATGTCTGGTGGGAAGTAGCCAGTCATGCAATGATCTGAAGGGAGAGTGCTTCAGTCAGAGGAAGCAGTGAGGGCAAAGACTGAGAGGCTGGACAAAACTTGGCTTGATTACAGAATAGAATGAAGGCCTGTGTGCCAGGATCATTGAGGCTGAGAGGCAGAGGCAGGAGAAGTGGGCGGAGACGGGACTGGAAAGGAGGTAAAAAAAGGAGAGGATTAGATCTCTGAGGGCTTCATAGGCCAGGGGAAGAGGTTTGGTTTTAATTTTAAATATGAGCATCTGCTATGTGCTCCTGGGTTAGGTGCTGGGGACACAAATGTGAAGAAGACAGTTTATTTGTGAACCCACAGAGGATGAGGCAATTACATCTATCTGGAATGAATCTAGGAAGCCTTCGTAGTGGAGGTGATATCGAAGCTTACTTGAAGAGGAACAAGAATTCATCATGTGATGAAAGGGAGACAGAGGAAATTGCTTCCCACACCCTATGCAAATGATTCTCTCTACGCAAGTTGTTAAATTGCTGGCTCCTGGGTCCTATCACCAGAGGTGCTGGGGCACAGGAATCTGTATTTGACCAGCATTGTAATGACTCTGATGCAGGTAGGAGGGGACCTTACTTTGAGAATGGTTCTCTGTGGTTTTCATTCCACTTGTCTAATGCTCAGTGGAGTATGAGTGTCTTGACACGTATTATTCCAGTTGGAAAGCATTCATTGGTTTATTGTGTATCAGGACCCAGGGATAGAAGAGAAAGGTAGAAGGATCCAGTCTCTGCCTCTGTATGCCCCCAGTTAACTCCTCTAGTACAGCAGGTCCTTGAATAATGTTGTTTTGTTCTAAGTCATTTCATTATAACGTTGTTGAGGAAAAAAACTGATGTCCAGCTGGGGCCACTCTGTGACATTTGCAAATTTGCCCCAGGTCGGCGTGTGTTTTTTCCAGGCACTCCAGTTTGTTCTCATATCTCAAAGATGTGCATGGGAGGTAGACTGACATGTTTAAATTGTCCCAGGATGAGTGAGTGTGAGTATGTGTGAATGCACCATCTGGAAGGATGCCCTATCCAGAGCGGGGGCTCATCTTGTGCCCTGAACTGCCAGAATAGGTTCTGGCCACCCAAGACCCTGAACTGGAATTAGTGGGCTGGAAAATAGTGATCCTACTTGTTTTTATGAATCTTTCTTAAATGTAGGTATAGCTCATGTTTATTTATTTATTTTAGATTTATTTTTATTGTTTTTGACACAGAGAGAGATACAGAGACAGAGAGAAGGGGGAGGGCCCAGAACAGTCTCCACAGTTGCACATCATTGGTTTTTCCACATAGTTTCATTCCACAGGTGGGTGCGAGGCTGCACAGGGCAGGAACTGGGCCAGGGTCTCACCCTGGTGAGAACCGAACTGGGGGCACTCCCCAGTTCAGCATGTGGGTCCGCATGGGCCAGGGCCGGGATTCGATCCTCGGTCCCCAGGGCTGCAAAGTGAGGAATGTTACTTTAGAGAATTTAGAAATGTTTGGGGTCTTTATTTAGAAGTTAGGTGGTGTTTTTTGTGACCAGAAAGATGTTGTAAGAACTGAATTCTTGTTTAGATCAATTAGCCTATGGGAAAATTGGTTTTGTTATACATCGTTTTACTTCAGTGTCCAAGAACCTACCCATGATGTTAAATAAAGATTTATTGTTTGAGGAAACAGACTGTGATGTCCCCAAGGTCACACAGCTCAGAAGAGGGTAATCTGGACATTGAATTCAGGCCTGTGGACTCCCAATCCAGTGCTCTTCCTCCCTACCAGCCACACTTGGTTGTATATGCTGTCCATGAAACCATGTCCACTGATTTGAAAATCAGCTCTGACTCACACCAGAGGGAGCTGCAGAAAGCTAGGCCAATTGCTAAAAGGCTGCAGAGGAGGACATGTATACAAAAGACACTACACATAAGACCATGAATGTGCAAGTGTTGGTTTCCGTCCAACTTGACACACATGGAGATGAAGGAAAAAAAAATCCCACAAAAATGTTCAGACCACAGGAACTATGTTGGCAACTGTCAGAGGTGTGGACAGAGGCTCTTGCAAGAACAGGCTGGCATGAGGCAAGCGCCAGGGATAAGAGCAGGCCTGACTGCTGGGAGCATGACTAAGGTCCTTCTTTCCCTGAAATCCAACTCCCTTCCCTTGTTATACTGAGTGTCTTTGCAGCTAGAACCCCCACCAGATCTGGAACTGGCACTGTATAAGTGGGTCATAAGCATGTAACTGTGTAAGCTTGTAATCATATATGTATGTAATTGTGTCAGTGTGTGGAAGTGGTAAGTGTGTACTTGTGTAAGTGACTAAGGTAAATGGCTAAGCAGGGAGAAGGGTAAGCAGATGGGAAAGTGTGTAACTATGTTAGCCTGTGTGAGTATAATCATGTATAAGGCACATATGCAAAGAAGTAAACATGTAAAGAGGTGAATGTAAGCAGGTAAGTTGGTAAACATAATTGAGTAATTAGGTCAGGGAGTAAGAATGTAATTGTGTAGGCAGAAAGTTTATAAATAAGTAGACATGTGAGCAGGCAATCATATAAATGGATCAGTCTGTAAGTGGGTAAATGTATACTACAAGCATGTGAGTGTTTGGCCTGCTGTTTGAGGTGAGACATGCAGCTTCCACACACTGCACTGACATGTACTAAGGCTGTTTTCAGAATTTCAACCTGGTTATGATTTTGGCCTATTATAGGGTGGGATGACAACATCTAAGACCCATTCAGAGTGTTCTCAGCACATAATGGCCTTAGGTCATTTGGGAGATTATTTCTACTCACCACATTGTCAGGCAGGGCATGAAACACTCCAGTGTGTCAGGGTGCTACAGGCCTGGTTCCCCAAAGTGGCATTAGGTGTCCATGAAATGATTTCAGGTGGAATAGGATAAACATTTTTTTTTTCCTGTCAATCATTACATGTGTCTTAGAGGAAAACTAAAAACTGCTCTCCAAACTCATGACTTTTGTCATCGTCATCGTCATTGTTTATTTATTTTAAGATTTATTTTTATTGCTTTTGACAGAGAGAGGGAGAGATACAGAGACAGAGAGAAAGGGGAGGGCCCAGAACAGTCTCCATAGTTGCACATTATTAGTTTTTCCACATAGCTTCATTCCACAGGTGGGCGGGCTGCATAGGGCAGGAACTGGGCCGGGGTCTCGCCCCGGTGACTGAACTGGGGGCACTCCCCAGTTCAGCATATGGGTCCACATGGGCCGGGGCCGGGGCCGGGATTTGATCCTCGGTCCCCAGGGCTGCAAAGTGAGCGCTTAACCCACTGAGCCATCCTGGCTTCCCCCATTGTTTTATTTTTTAGGAGGAGTTAAAATTGGTAACATAGGGGAAGCTGGGATGGCTCAGTGGGTGAAGCACTCACTTTGCAGCGCTGGGGACCAGGAATTGAGTCCCGGCCCTGGCCCATGCAGAACCATATGCTGAACTGGGAGCTCCCCCAGTTCAGTTCTCACTCTGTCTCTGTCTCTGTATTTCTCTCTCTCTCTCTCTCTCTCTCTCTCTCTCTCTCTGAAAAATAAATAAATAAATAAAAATATATTAAAAAAAATTGATAACATAATCATGTGCCACTTAACAATAAGGAAATGTTCTGAGAAATATGCTGTTAAGCAATTTTGTCATTGTGTTAACATCATATAGTATTTTTACACAAACCTAGATCGTATTGCCTACGACTGTAAATGTAAGTGCTACGCTTTTACATGACTGACAGCACAGTAAGTTTCTTTATATCATCACCACAAACATGAGTAACGCATTGTGTTACGATGCTACAAATGCTTCAGCGCCATAAAGAGCTTTCTCAGCTCCACTACAATCTTATGGGATTACTCTTTTTTTTTTTTTTAATTAATTAATTAATTAATTAATTGTTTTTGACAGAGAGAGAGAGAGAGAGAGATACAGAATTGGGGAAACTCCCCAGTTCAGCACATGGGTCCGCAGGGGCCGGGCCAGGACTTGATCCTCTGTCCCCGGCACTGCAAAGTGAGCGCTTAACCCACTGAGCCATCCCGGCTTCCCCCATGGGATTACTCTTGTATATGTGATCTGTCACTGACCAGAACATTGTCATGCAGCTCATGACTATACATGCATTATATCTGAGTTTTGAAAAAGTGAGTTGGCTTCACTTCACAACGGGGGTCCCTATGGGTAGCCAGATTTGCCAGTAGCAGAGGCAGTGGCAAAGTCCTATGCCATCATAGCCTCCATTCCACAACGAGGGCACAGGTGGGTGGTCCCATCCATTCACAGTGGCAACAGCAAAATGTGTCTCTCTGCTCTCTACCCAGTGCATAAGGATCCCGACGTCCAATGGCTTTTGTCTACCCTTATCTCTGCCAGAGGTCCCCAATGATAGTAGGCAATCCCAGAATAGCATTTCTCCCACATATGGCATAAACAGGGATTGAACAGAAGCCTGAGCATCACTAGAAAAATGAAGCAGATCAGATCATAATAGCATTGCAAAGGCTCAAAAAATTAAGCTATAATTGGAATTAAAGCCCATAGCAATGGGCCAGAACCTATACCTAAATAATGTGATTGCTGGGAAAGCTGGGATGGCTCAGTGGGTTAAGCGCTCGCTTTGAAGACCTGAGGACTGAGGATCGAATCCCGGCTCCGGCCCAGGCGGACCCACATGCTGAACTGGGGTGTGCTTCCCGAATGCAGTGAGGCCCCCAGTTCAGTTCAAAAACAAAACAAAACAATGTGATTGCTAATATACAAGCATTTAATAGGATCAAGAGTTTCCTAACATAATAGCCAAAGTGTTCAGGATGCAATTAAAAAATCGTTTATTACATCAAGAACGAGGACAATTACAATTTGATTAAGAAAAGAAAATCAACAGATACTACTATCAAGATGAAGTAGATGTTGGAATTATCTGACAAGGATTTTCAAACAGCCATCATAAAAATACCTCAACAAAAAATACAAATTCTTTTGCAATAAATGCAAAAATGGAAAACCTCAACAATGAAACAGAAGTTATAAAAAGAACCAAATAGCATTTATAGAATGAAAAATATGATAACCAAAAATAAAAGTCTTGCTAACTGGACTCATTAGTGGAGCACAGATAACAGAGAATAGAATTAGTGAACTGGAAGACAGGTCAATAGAATGTACTGAATTTGCACAACAAAGAGAAAAGAGACTGAACATATTATATATGCAAAAGACACATTTGATAACGGACTCATCCAAAATATACAAAGAATACTTAAAACTCAACAATAAGAAAATAAGATGATTAAAAAAATGGGTTGGGTGGGGAGGAAATAAGTAAGGGCCAGGATGCTCAGCAGGTTGAGCACTTGCTTTGCAACTGCAAAGGCCGAGGATCAAATCTCGGCCTCAGCCCATGCACACCCATGTGCTGAACTATAGCACAACTGGTAGCCGCCAGAATGGTGGCAAAGGTTCTCACCTCCCACGTGGGAGGCCCCCAGTTTGGTTCCTGTCCTGCACAACTCCATATTCACCTGTGTGGGATGAAACTATGTCACAACTAATGATGTACAACTATGGAGACTGCTCTGGCCCTTCCCTTCTTCTCTTTTTCATACCTTCTCTAAAATAATAAAATAAATCTTAATAAATAAATAAATAATGCGCCAAAGACTTTAACAGACACCTCACAATAAAGAAGATATCAAGATAGCATACAAAAGGATGTTCCTCATCCTTTTTTTAATGCAAATTAAATGCCACATTTAATGCAAATTAAAACAATAATTAGATGCCCCTACATACCTATTAGAATGTCTAAAATTCAAAACACTAACAACATTAAGTGTTGGTGAGGATGTGGAGCAACAGAAACTCTCATTCATTGCTGACAGGAATGCAAAAATGGTACAGACACTTTGGAAGACAAAATAGCAGCTTCTTAGAAAACTAATCATACTCATACTGCACAATCCAGCAATCATGTTCTTAGGTATTTACTTAAAGTAGTTGAATAGTTGTGCTCACACAAAAACCTACACATAGTTTTTTTAATAACAGCTTTATTCATAATTGCCCAAACTTGGAAACAACCAAGATGTATTTTAGTAAGGAATAGATAAATAAACCGTGGTGCATCCAGACAATGGAATATTATTCACTGCTACAAGGGAATAAGCTATCAAGTCATGAAAAGAAATGGAGGAAACTTAAATGCCTAATATTAAGTGAAAAGAGGTCAATCAGAAAAGACTACATACTGTATGATTCCAACTATATGACATCTGGAAAAGGCAAAACTACGGAGACAGGAAGAAATCAGTCTTTGCCAGGGGTTTGGGGTAGGGAGGGTTGAATAGGCAGAGCACAGAGGATTTTTAGAGCAGCAAAAATACTCTATATCAGGGGTTCCCAACCTTTTTATACCCTAGGGCGCATTCTAAAATATTGGTAGGGTGGCGGGCACCAGCTATTTCTAAGAATATTTATTATTGAACAAGAATAAAAAATAATAAACAAAAATAATTTTAAAATAATAAATTTATTGTACAAATTATATACACACAAAGAAACATATATACAAAACGTAATACAAAGTAAATAAAAAACACACATATAATAAAATCATTTAAAAAAACATAAAAAAAAAAACAATCTGTCAGTGTGATCTTTGGCATTGCATTTCATTGGCCAGTGCCTCGGAATTAGAAGAGTAGGACGACAACCCTGTTAGCAAACAATTATTAAGATGCTCATCGGTAAGTCGAGATCTATATCGTGATTTTATTAAATTCATGTTTGAAAACAAAGATTTGCATAAATATGTTGACCTGAAAAACGATTTGATTTTATATGCCGCTTTTTTTTAAAAATGGGAAACTTTCTTTGTCGACTATGTTCCACAAGTTCTCTGATATTAAGGATTTTAGCAAAATATCCTTCTTAAGGTTCAAAATTTCTAACTCTAGTTCTTCTGCTTTCCCCTGAACAAGGTCTGCAATACATGCGGCTAGTTCTATTACATTTATTTGGCAAGTAAAAGGATTGATACAGAAGGAGACAATTGGCTCGATATTTGTAAACTGCAGAAATCTCTCTTCAAACTGTTTTTGAAGCACTTGCAGGGTCTCAATAAATA
>PVKE010008310.1:12640-48172 GCA_004027555.1 Craseonycteris thonglongyai | reverse complement strand
AAAATGATTAAAATCTGTATTTAATGATATGAAAATGCACTCATGATTACTGATAAGAAAAGCAAGATATAAATGTTTAATTTTTATTTATTTTTTAAAAGATTTATCGTTTTGAGAGAAGGCAAGCGAGTGAGCGAGTGAGAAAGAGAGAGAGAGAAGGGGGAGGGCCCAGAGCAGTCTCCATAGTTGTACATCATTAATTGTGACATAGTTTCATTCCACACAGGTGGATGTGGGGCCATGTGGGGCAGGAGCCAAACTGGGGGCCTCTACCATGGGAGGCGAGAACCTTCGCCATTGGGCTGGGCGGTTTACCAGTTGCACTGCAGTTCAGCATATGGGGTTGCACGGGCTGGGGCCGGGATTTGATACCCAGTTGCAAGGCAAGTGCTCAACCTGTTGAGCTATCTCAGCACTCCCTAGATGTTTAGTACTACCCTAAATATACAAATATTGTATATGTGCACAGAAGAACAACCCAAAGAATAGAAGTTGGGTCTGAGTGGAAATTTAGAAAATATTTTTCCTTTAAAAATCTTTTTCTACCTTTTCTAAACTAAATTGCAAACATATAATTCATAAATTAATCTACCCAAGTAAACAGTAGGGGAAAAGTAGGGAAGGAAATACTGATAATGCTTTTAGGATAACAGGTTACAAAGGAGAGGACAGAAAGGTGATAACCTAAGAGGTAATATATGACGATTGAAAAAAAAAAAAAAGCAGATGTATAGTTAACAGGGATAAGAAAGAGCAATAGTCAAAAACAAAACAATGAAACAACACAAATTAATAAACAAAACCCTACACACACTGTTAAGACAAAATAACACAGATCGGTTCTATATTTTTTTTCTTGCTATATAAAAAAAAAATCAAATTGGTAAAAGTAGAACAAACATGCAAAATGGACACTACAGATACATTACAGAATTCTTTAAATTCTTTGAATTAAAGTCTCCAAATAAAGCCCCAATCATTCTGACATGAAATACGTTTAATAAAACACTGGCAGCTCATCCTGATCTTTAAACCTCCAGAGGCAGGATTTTATACCTGATAAGCCCAAGTTCTCTACAAAGAAAAATGAATAAATAGTTTCCTCTAGAACCACTGTAGGTTTCATGTTCATGGGTACCTGTACACAGTGAATCAGAGCATAATTGAGAAGACTATCCAAATTTCTTGGAACCCTACACGATTGAGGTCTAAAGGGAAGGCTCCGTTCGCTCACCGCTAGGGGTAGAAAGTGCTCTAAAGAAGCTGGAAAAACATGAAGAAACCAAAATGTATCCTTCTTCTACCATCAGTTAAATGTTTCCCAAATGAAAATGCACTATATGATGTATATCATTGCAATTAAGCAAATCTAAGGTATGTACTTGACCTTGAATAGAAAGAGGTTCTTAATACTCCTCTGCCATCAGTCATTATCTTAATCTCCTCCTATCCTATTGGAGTCTATCTTTATCTCATTTTACTAGTGAGTCCCTGTCTTCTGCACCCTCATCTATTCTTCTCTTTGCCTCTTTTCTAATATATAAACATATTTAAAGTTTTTTTTTTCACATGTTTAAAACAAAAGTTCTCACTTGGTTTTATATCCCAACTTTAGCTAACATACTCTATCCTCATCATATTATGTTTCATGTTTACACTTCTTTCTTTTCTCATAAACTTGCCAACCTACTATAATATCTGTTCTTTCTACTCTACTGAAAGTTCTTCTGCTAAGGTCATCAAAGATCTCTAAACTCCTAAAAATAAAGGATATTTTGCAATCCTTGTCTTGACCTCTCAAGCATTTAATACGGACTTCCCCTTCTTCCTAAAATTATCATTTCCCTTGGGATCTGAGACCCTTTTATTTCCCCTGACTCTGCAACATCTCTTTGACTGCCTCTTCTCAGTAATCTTCATGAGCTCACCCTATTTCTTAAAATATAAGTGTTGGCTAAGGTTTTGTTCTTATTTTCTAAATAAATTTCTAAATAAATTAAAATTCTGAAAAATGCCCCTCTCAGTATGCCCTTTGAATAACATATACAGCTAAGGCTTCACCTATACAACTGTTATTTCAAGCCTGCATTTTCAGCTCTATTCTCTGTTCCAAGCTATAAATACATATGGCTTAATAAGACATCTAAATGTGGATAATCCCTAGGCACTTTTGGAGGGGGAAAAAAACCAACAGAGAAACAGAGTATAGCTTTACATTAATATGGGACAAAAGAAACAAAGGGATAAAGAAAAGAAACAAAATGCTTAAATTAATCCACAACAGAAGTCAAGAGAGAGAGAGACAGAGAGAGAGAGACAGAGATGGGGGGGGGAGAGAGAGAGAGAGAGAGAGAGAAACAGAGAAACAAGAAGAAAAAAAAAGCTGGACAAACAGAAGGAACAAAAATAAGAGAGAAAAAAATAATATAATGCCATATAAACTCAACCTATCAATAACTACTAGAAGTTATAATGGACAAAGTTTTCTAATTAAAAGAAGATTATTAGACTTGACAATAACAAAAAATACTGCTGTACACTTAAATGTAAGGACAAATGGTTTGCAGAAAAAATATGAAACTCCCCCAAATATTGACAAAACAGAAGAGAAAGTTGATGTAGCTATACTAATATCAAGTGAAATAGACTTAAAGGTAAAGTTTATTTCTAGTTATAGAGTTATTACATAAGACATTAATCCACAAGTTAAAACATTTTTAAACTTTCATGCATCTAATAACATAGCCTTAAAATACATATAGCAGAAATGGACAGAACCAAAAGGAAAACCCTCCATAATCACAGTGGAAGATTTTTAACATCCTTCTTCAATAACGTTAATACTTAACAACTCACACGGAAACAAAGAAAAAAATCATGTATGTTTGTATTAACAGCACAACTAACAAGGTTGAAGGAGTGTGTGTGTGTAACATTGCATCTGATACTCTTTTTAAACACATTTAAAACAGACTTATTTTATTAAGCTATAATAATTAAAAACTATGTACTAACTCTGAGACAGACAAACCAAACAATGAAACAATAAGAAATTCAGAAGTCAGTGAAGGAAGGGTGAACCTTTATTACAAAAATATAATTAGGATAACTGAAAACTGACTATACATACGATAAAAAGAGAACTATTTCATATATACAAAAGACATTCTAGATGAATTCAGTTCTTAAACGTAACAATTCTTAAATGTGATTTTATCTGAGCTCTGTGTTTCCTGAAAGGAGTATGTTGAGAACTCTCTACCTACCCCTTTTTGTTTTTAGAACTGACTAATACAAAAAGCAATGCTGTTTTCACATATTCCTATCTATGCCCTATCTCCAGCCTTCCTCAAAGATTATAACTTCTTTGTTTACCTGCCTTCAAACCCCAAGTCCCCTTCTTTTACTTTGAGATGTTCCTCGTTAATGAACATTGTTCTGTTACAATATGCTGAATAAAATCATCTTCATCATTGTCTGATGCCTCTGACAAACATGAAAAGCAAAGTGGTAAAACTGTTAAAAGAAAATGCGAGAGAAAACCTTGGTAACACTGGGGCAAAAGCAAGGATTTTGTGACTTAAGATACCAAAACGTGGATGTAACTCAAAAACACTGTGAATGCAAAAAGTGGCAGAAAAAACCCCATGTATTTATATAAAGTTTAAAAAGTGTGTGTACATGTATATGTAATTAGGGATACAAATGTATGTGATAAAAATATTTAAATGTGGATTGGAAGGATGCATATAAACTTCAAGACAGATATTACCTTGTGAGGAAGAGAAGTGAAGAGTATGGGAGAAGGGAAGGTTTAGCTACATACATCTTTCTGTTAAAACAAAAATTTACAGCGAAGTTTCACATAACCCAGGAATCTTATTAAAATACAGATTTGGATTCAATAGGTTCGGGAGTGGGAGGGTGCTGAGAAACTATAGTTCTAATAAGCTCCCAGGTGATGCAAATACTGTTGGGGCATGGACTACACTTCAGATCCTTGGATCTAAAAGGACTGTGGCTAACTTTATTAAAACTAGGTAGTGTGCACAAGGGTCTATTATTTTCTGTATGTTTGAATAGTTCATAAATAAATATAAAGTTCAGGAGAATTCCTAGCAGTCTCTATAAGGTGTTACCAAGCAGTAGTAAATAAACCCTCTCCTTAATGGGGTAGATAGCTTAAGCACATTTTCATTTTGTAACAAATAAAGTACTGAAAATAAACACATGAAAATAGACAGGGCTGTAAGAAAATTTCAGGACAGTTGCTTAAATTCTTATAAAACTATTTTATAGTGAATTACTAATAAAATTTTACCTTTTTGTCATATAGTCCATAAAAGCTGACAAATTTCTTAGGTAACTGAATCCTAACCTCTTCATCTGTCATTGATGTCATTGATACTCCTGAAGGACAGTTTTGGAGGTATTCCTATACTAAAATAAATGGAATGTAGAGCATTCATTTACATTAACAATTAGAATATAATAATTCAAATTAGTATTTAGAGTAATATATGTAAATGGCCTCAAAAAAGAGGGAAAACTTTGCTTCATGAATGGATATTTTTTGTAATTGAAGAAGTGGGTCTAGGGAGTTTACATTAATTAATATAATTATTAAGCATATAATGTAAGGTCTAGGAAGGGCAGGACTTTGGTGGGCTTTGTTTTCTGCTATTTTATCAGGATCTAGAATGCTCCTGGTATATAAAAGCCCTCAAAGCCCTCAACAAATATCTGTCAAATGAATTCATAAATTTCATTTACTAATTAGAATGTACCAGGATGTTATAAGGAATATAAAGATAAAAACAAAAGATGGCTTTGTCCATCAGGGTGTCCAAATCTAGTGAGGAAGAGAGAGACACATTTATATCTTATACATATATTATATATGTAATCAATAATATTGTCATATTTAGAAATCTATATGTTTTTATAGAGTAGAAAAAACTAAAGTCATGTAAAAAAGGTTTATACTCAAAGAGAGGAGCTATATGTGAAGAAGTGTATAATGAAAACAAATGAGGTGGCATGAATGGTAAAATATGTACAAGATGCTATGGAAACATTAAGGAGAGGATGCTCAATTTGCTCTGGGAGATTAAGAATTCTGAAGAATTAATATTAATTCTGAGTCTTGTAGAATAACTAAGTGTTTGATGGGTGGCCCTAGATTGGGGTGGGTAGAGCAGAAGAGATGAGTTAGCAAAAAATTGGAGATACCGGTAGATGTTCTAAGGAGAGGAATGCATGAAAAAGCAAAAAAATCAAAGGTTATCTTAGAACACTTAAAGCATTTTAGCATGTCATAGTTCAGGGTAGAAGAGAAAAAATATTGGAAATGGTGTTGAAAATGTATATAGAGGCCATACTACAAAGTGATTGATATGTCATGCTAAAAATTTTGACTTAAAACAATGATTATAAGCAAGAGTGATTTGATTAGATTTGCATTTGATAAAGACTCTTAGGTAGCAACATGAAATATGGACAAGAATTGGGTAGAGGAAAGGAGACTAGAGGTTTTTTTAAATGGATGAGACCAGTCATGATAACAGCTTGAACTACGGCAGAGGCCTTGGACATTAAGAAAAAAGTGACTCAAGAACTTTTAGGGGGGAAACTGCATATATAGAGGGGAAATCTTGTTTTTATCTGGGATATCAAAGATCATCACTAGGTACGTGAGAAAATGTTTGATCTACAACAGTTTTTTGTATGACTAGGGAAGCTAAGGAGAAAAGACCTACAAAATTGCAAACAATTTCAAAATAGATAACAACTACCTTGTGTACATTTAGCTATTTACATGTAAAAACATATAGAAAATTTTTTTTGCTATTATTAGCTGGTTACTTAAAATATACAGATGTCCCTTGACTTACGATGATGGAGTTAAGCCCTGATATCCATGAAGTGAAAATATTCTAAGTTGAAAATGCATGTAATACACTTAACCTACCAAATGTCATATAGCTTAGCATAACCTAACTTTAACTTGCTCAGAACACAATATCCAAAATATGCTGGCAGCATATGAGTAATATACTGTAAAGCAGGGGTGTCAAACTCAATTAAAACACGGGCCGTCTGGTGCAACAGGCAAGATTCACGCGGGCCACATCACATGTACAAACGTCGCCGGAACTGAGTCAGCGCGTTTATACACGCCCACAGGCCCCCAGGAAAGGCACTGGGCCACGTGTATACTCATCTTCAGTAGTTAAAGGGTTAATGAGGGAATTGTGTATACTGTATTACCTCGATCTCCCCTAAGTGCTATTTTCTTCATAACAATTTTTTCTATTTTCATTTTATTTCAGAGCATCATGGGCCACAAAAAATTACCTTGGGGGCTGCATGGGGCCCGGGCCGTCAGTTTGACACCCCTGCTGTAAAGTATCGGTTGTCTACCCTCATGATTGCATGCCTTAGTGGGAGCTGCTACTGCTCAGCATCATGAGAGAGTATTTATTACACAGCATATCATATATCGCTAGCCTTGCAAAAAAAATCAAAATTCAAAAGTATGCTTTCTAATGAATGTGTATTGCTTTCGCATCACTATAAAATCAAAATATCATTAAATTGAACCATTATTAAGTTGGGGACCACCTGTATATCTGGGCAGAATAGCATCATTGTCTTGCAAATTAACTTGCTATAATTAATCAATGCCTTTAGATAAAACAAAACTAAATTTTTGTTAAGTGCTTGCTTTGCAGCCCCAGGGACCGAGGATCAAATCCCGGCCTTGTCCCGTGTGGACCCATATGGTGAACTGGAGTGTGCCCCCAGTTTGGTTCTCACCGGGGTGAGACCCCGGGCCAGTTACTGCCCTGTGCAGCCCTGTGCCCACCTGTGGAATGAAACTATGTGAAAAAGCCAAGGATGTGCAACTATGGAGACTGTTCTGGGCCCTCCCCCTTCTGTCTGTCTCTGTCTCTGTACCTGTATCTGTATCTCTCTCTCTCTGTCAGAAACATAATTAAAATACCTCTGAGAAAGTTCTTAAAAATCAAGTAAGTTCAACATTAAAAATAATTAAAAAATTTCCAGACACTACTTTGTTTTGTTCAGCATCTGGACATAAATGTTACATAGAAAATTACCTTTGAATATTTAAGTCCCTTATAAATAAAGTATTTCATTTAAAGAACTAGAAACTTTGGTGAGTTTCCAAAAGCCCCAGATACAAGTCTACCGGTAGGTTAAACTTTAAACACCAAATTTAATAATTTTTAAAAAAGATTTCAATGGTTTTGCAAATCTATGAGGAAGTCACAAGGGCTGGCTGAAATCATACCGACTTTTAAGAATAGAAAGGCAAGGACAATGACCCTCCACTCTCCTAGTAATCTGTTATCAACATAAATTAGCAAAATGAGGAGAAACTCTTTTCCTCTTTAATTCTATAATGGCATCATCCCAGAGAATCTAAAGTGAAAACTTTTGAAAGGAATGAGGGCCTCAACTGTCAAGTAGACTTTGTCACCACAAAGCCTTCCTTTTTGTATGGATTACTCACATTGTCTAAATTCTTAAGTAGCTGGCTCACTTGTTCTAATTTTAACTTGGCTAAAGTGTTCTGAACCTTATTGTGTACTTTCATGCTTAAAAACTTTAATGGCTTCCCATAATCCTTAGGATAAAATTTCCCAAGTTTATAGAGGTCTCTGTGAGAACATTTATGATCAAGGTACTGCCCATCACTCTAATTCAATCCATTTACTCAAGATCTAGTGATGTAGAATTCCTTGCACTCACCAATTTACAGGCACATGCGGTTTTCTCTACCTGAAAGACCTATCTATTGTTTCTTCTCCCAGGTAATTCCTTGCCAAACTTATGATTCAACTCACTAGTTTCTTCCATAGGTTTCTCCAAGTTGTGAGTGGGTACCCTTCTATGCTTCCACAGTACGTATTAGATATTCTCATAATACTTAGCATATTCATATTATATTGCAAGTTTTTCTCCTCTAGAGGGCAAGGAATGTCTTCTCTATGTATTGTGTTCAGAATTAAGTTGGACATTCAATACATGTTATTGAAATAACAAAGGTATTAATATACAACTAAAGTGGCGATGAAGAAATTTGTTAAGAGTGATTTCAAGTCCAATTTGAGTAGGACAGAAGAAATCTACCTTTTCTTTTATTAGCTTAAAAGGTTTTATGAAAAACATGGCTTAGTTTGGAAGCATTTAAATATGGTCAATAGTAATGTAACTGAAAAGAGGCCATTCCACATTGTAATAAATATTCAAGACAAAATAGAAAGGAAATTTCAGAATGTTAGAAATGATTTTATATTTGGGGGATAAAATTCAACATCTTTCATTTCAGAGATGAGAAATTAATGTCTAATAGTACAGTCAGGGTGAGGTCTTCTAAGTTTTTTTAATTTTTTTATTTACTGAGATGATAGATTTTAGTAAGAAGCAGTGAGAAAAAAATATGCATTAAAAAACTTGGAACTTCAGATTGTTGGGAAACTTCAATGACAAAACAGTGGTCCTCCAAGTGTGGATGAAACCTGATAACCACTGGGGCAGGATTTTAAAAATGAAAATGGATCTTCATATTAATTTGTAGTGGTTTAAGGAGGAATAAAAGTTTGATTAAAAAATGAGCAAGCAGAGAAAACAATCTCAAGGCAGCAGTGGTGAGAATCTAAAGGTGTGTTGTATTGCTGGAAACAATGAAGATTTTGAAGATGAGAAATTTTGTGTTTAGGTTACATCAGCCCAAAGATCTAGAATAAGGTAACACTTAACTCTTAATTATGCTTATGAAGGGAAGTAGTTGACAAATTTTTTTAAATTTGGTTTTTCAGTAAAATTTATAATTTTTCTCTTAGTATTTACCTTTCTTTCAGTTTATGGTAATATCAACATTTGAAGTGGAGCCAGCAGAGTACTAGATTGGCTGTGGGCAAATCATTCAATCATTCTGGGTTCTATCTTCTCATCTGTAAAACTGGTTGGATTAAATCACCTCAAAGATTCTTTTTAGCAAATATGACACTGGTTTACCTGACTCAATCTAGAATGCTCTAAGGACAAATCTAGTTAAATACTTTAATATAATTAGTGCTATGTTAATTTTCTTGGCAACATGGTTTTCTAAGTTAGTGGACCAACATTTGGGTGCCCATAAATAGGTCATGCTTACATTTTTAGTTAAGAAGTGTAGGCTGCCATGGGATCGACTGCAATTCCTAAAATCTCAGCCACAAAATCTGGATAAAATCAGACTCCAATAGCCAATGAAAATAACAAAAATCTGTCCATTTGAATTCAAGCCTAACATTTTTCAGTACACTCGATGTTTGAAACCTCATAGGTATTTTTGGATCATACATGGCAACCCTCAAGGAAAAAGGTTCAGCCAAAAGGGGCCTACAGGCCTCATCTCTGCATGGCTTTGGCATCATTCCTGTGCTATAGTCTGGGTTGGGATCCATGAACAAGGCCCTTGGGTCTCAAGAGCACTTTAGGTATTTACACTTTGAATCTTCCCTCTCCCTTACCAAGCCCCAACCTAGTGAGAAAAATGGGCAATTTGGGGTGAGGCTGTCCTTTCGCTTTTATCTTCACTCCTTGCCCTTCCCAGCCTGCAGCAGTGTTACATCTATCCTGGGAGCCAGAGCTTCATGGTGGCTGCCACCTGCTCCAGCCATTGTCCCGCAGTGCTGCTGCTATTGCAAAGGCTCATGGGGGTGTGGAGGGCAACTGAAGGCAGCTCATGGGCACAGAGCTTCTGCTTCCACTTTGGGAACCTGGAGGCTAGGGTCTTAACGGAGCCTGCCCCGATTCTAAACACTTTACCTGAGGCTCACTAGAAAAAACATGCAGTCCAAGCTGATCTAGCATTCTTTAGAATGGCTTTAGGGAGTGTTTTATACTTTTTTTCCTCCCAAATGGTTTGACCCTAATGACTCTTTAGGGCCTATTTTTCATTGCAGGGTAAATAATGCAAGTTCTGGGATAAGAATCTCAACAGAATCTGCAATCCTAAATTTATTAAGATCAAATGAGATCATACATAGTGCATAGTGCAGGGATGTTCAATCTTTTGGCTTCCTTGGGCCACACTGAAAGAACTGTCTTGGGCCACACATAAAATACACTAACAATAACTGATGAGCTAAACAAACAAAAAAAATTGCAAAAAATCTTATGTTTTAATAAGCTTTCAAATTTGTGTTGGGCCACAAAGCTGTCCTGGGTTGCATGCAGCCTGCAGGCCATGGGTTGGATAAGCTTGGCATAGTGTATCCAGCAAATAGGTGGTAAGCACACGCTATCACTACTAACCTGATTTGGCAGAATCCAGAACTGAAAAGAAAAAGTAACATAAGTTTACTCATTTAAGAGATAGTTGTAGGACCTCTTAAACAACACAGTATGTAAGTTAGAAAATGAGTCCAAAATTTCACTTAGGATTGGTACAAATGTTATGATGCACATATTTTCCTCCTCTATATCTCTGTGAGCTTCTTTCCTCAATTTATCCAGTAAATTCAAAAGGATTACTCCCAGAAAGGTCTCCCTGACAAGGGCCCCAAATTTTTAGAGGACAATGGGAAAAAAATAGTGTTTGCCTTATGGGAAATAATATGGACAGGAGAAATCTACCTACAGAATGCTAGGTATCACAACTTGCACCATAACACAAGGGTCTTAAGAATTTAAATATTCTCCTTGAGAAATATGGGAGATGACATTGAGTAGGGAGGCACTATATCTGGCATATCTTACTTTATGCAACAAATACATTCACTGAAAATTATGTTTCAACTTTTTGTAATTATTTCAGTGCACTGTGGAGCTGGTTTCTGAGAGGACACATGCACAATGAATAACCTTAAATAATTTTTTTTGTTTGTTTTTGACAGAGAAAGAACTGAACTGGGGGAACTCCCCAGTTCAGCATATGGTTCCGCACGGGCCGGGGCCGGGATTTGATCCTCGGTCCCCAGAGCTGCAAAGTGAGCACTTAACCCACCGAGCCATCCCGGCTTCCCCACAACGAATACTCTTAACCTAAAGTTTCTGTTAAAGATCAAGATCTTCCCATGCTCTATGACAAATTTCAACTCTAAAGCCCAATGATTTCCATATGATACAACTTCTAAACTGTTACCCCCCATAGAAATGGCAGGGTTTTCAAAGTTCTTTCTTCTTCCTCTGAATTTCATGTTCTTTCTCCCACTTCCTGTCTCACCACACTACTTTAAACAAGGACTGACAACTTCCATATGATACACAGAGTCTGTATTTCTTCCTGCATGGGGCTGACTCAGTGTATATCTGCTCAGATTGCTGTAACAAAACACTACAGACTGGTGGCTTAAACAACAAATATTTATTTTCTCACAGGTATAGAGGCTGTAAGTCCAAGATCAAGGTGCCAACAGTTGGTTTCTGATGAGGGATGTCTTCCTGGTTTACAGAAAGCCACCTTCTCTCCCTATCTACCTTCACATGTGGAGGTGCAGGGGTTGTGGAACAAAAGCACAAGCTAACTTTCTGGTGTCTCTTCTTATAAGGGTGCTAATGCCACCATGATGGTCCCACCTCCAGGGCTTCATCTAAATCTAATTACTTCCCAATGGCCCATCTTCAAATACCATCACACACTGGGTGTTAGGGCTTCAACATATGAATTTTGGGGACACAATTCAGTCCAAAGTACCTAGTAAATCAACCACCCAAGAATACTATGTATCTTCCAATTTGATGTTCTCAACCAGTAACATTATAAAGGTTCTTAAGGACACAAGAAAGTTTTATTAGTTTATTTAAGTTTTCTAGTTTTTAAAAACTTTTTTCAATATACAAACAAGCCAGTGAATCCCCACTTACAAACTAACCATTTAACACAATAGTACAAATATGGTTTAAAGATGAACTCATAATTATTTTATGACCAAATGTCTTCCAACATTAACTAAATTTCTTAAACATATTTAATTATGTAGCTTCTGGAAGATGGGTTAAATGATGAAAAAATGGGCGGCCATGAACACACTCTTTAATTTCATTTCCAAACTGGTGCTTCATTCTGTAGATGATGTCTTGGATGTCCTCCTCTGCTAAGTCCATGGGTAACTGTCTAGACAGACGCACAGCTTCTCCCTGTGAAGAGAAAACCATACATGTTATCGAGATATATCCTGAAGCAAAAATGTTATTCCTGGCAAGAAGACAAAAATTGATTATATTATTATATTTATTCACTCAATAGATATTTTTTAAGCACCAATTATGTTAGTCACTGCTGAAGGTTTTAGGAACACAGAGGAAAACAAGACAAACAAGATCCCTGCTCTTGTGAAATTTACATTCTAGTTCAAAGAAACATAACAGATAAAAAGAAAAAAATCTCAGTGAGTAGTATGTATAAAACAAAACTGCAAACATGATAGAAAGTAATTGTGTGGTTAAGAAAATTTCCCTTGAGGTGACATTTAAGCCAGGAGCCAAAGGTCATGGGTAAAGAAAAGCAATTAGGCCGAGGGATCAGGAAGAATCAAATGATCAGTGTAAGCGTAGCATAGTTACTAAAGGGTAGAGAGGAAGAAGAAATGGGGTGAGGCAGGAGCAGATCACTCTTTAATACAGGGTGAGACATTTGGGTTTTGATCTGAATGCACAGGTAAGTAACCAGAGGGTTTTTCAGCAAGAGCCTGACAATGTTTTCACAATTCACATCTGGCTGCTGTATGAAGCATGGTTTGAGGCCATCACTGCAGTTCTGGTGAATTTTTTCAATAGGGTTATAGTAGAGGAGATGGAGGGAGGTGTAACAATTCCTGACATGAGTTGGAGGTAGAGTCAAGACTTGCTGATGGACTGCTTATGAGGGATGCAGAATCAAGGATGATGTCCACCTTTTTGGCATGGTAATGCTGTTTTCTGAGATAGGAAAGACTGAGAGTTGGGGGTAAAATGACATTAGCAAAGCTAGCTTCTTTTAAGATTAAAAATGTTAAAATTGCTATACTTCAAAGATCCTGAATTTTAACATTATTTTCTCATCATACATCCCCTCCTATTATATTATAAACCACCGACTCCTTTATTCCAACTAAACCTATTCTGTTTCTACACTTTGACCTTTAATCTCTACGATCCCTCTTTAGTCTCCTGCCCCACCAGCATCCTTCTGTCATCTTTTCCTACTTAAGGTATGAATAGTAAGAAATAAAGTATACTATCGCTAGCTTCCTGTATTCCTTTAGACTCCTACTAAAATCTAAGGGCAGATTTCTACCAGAATCTAATTCATTTTTATATCCCTCTAGGAACTAATACAGTTTCTTATATATATTTTGTGTTCAAATTTCCTCACTGTCTTGTTCTTCTACCATATTTATGTTGCTACTCCCTACCCTGGGATAAATTTTGCTAAGCACTGTTGGAGAATTATAAAACTCTTGGCTGAGTCCAATACCAATGTTAGTTCTTATGACTGGTCAATGCCACCAGATCATCTTATTCTTCTCTAGTCAACCTTATCTTAAGAGTGCCTGCAGCTCTTATTTTCAAATCTTTCCCACTATACTCAAATCACCCAGTGCCTCCCAGCCCCTTCATTCTCAGCAAACAACTTTTCCTATTCCTCTACCACATGTATCATGTAAATATTTCCACTTTTCCTCTCCTTTCCTGCTCTTGGATCAGAGAATGGTTTCTTCTTTTTAAAGTTTACATCATAGCCCATTTCCCTTCCTGCCTCTTTTGAACATCTGTTCTCAAATCTTTTATCATCAATCTTTTCCACCAATTTCAATACAAACATCTCTCTTTTCTTCTCATGACTATGTGACTAATTGCCTACACATTTTTTACCACTACCCCATTCTTGACCATTGGCAAATGCCTTCCATCCCTACTACTTTCCATTACGGTTCTCTTCAAGGTCATCATGGTCACCGAGCAGCCATATCTGATGTACTTCTAGCAACTATTACCCTATGAAGAATGTGAACTACTTACTTATATTTAAATTTCTTTCCTCCCATGACTTTTTATATCCACCCCTCTCTTGGTTCTCTTTTTACTCTCCTACCTTTATCTCTTTCATTTAACCTGGCTGGACCTTACATGAAGCATTTCTGTGATTCTGATAGTTCTCCTTCTGTTTTTCTAGACTACTTTCGTGAAGAATCATATAGACTATTGCCTTAAACGTATTTATATCTAATCCCAACCACTTTTTTTCTCTTATTCCTGAAATCTTATTTCTTCCTATATGGTTCTTCAATACACAAAATGCCACCCTTTAACCTTTATTTAATTTTATACTAACTCTTTCATACAAAATAAAACTCCCTAGAAACTATCAATGTTGAATTGCCCCCACCAATGGCTGGGAAATTCCACTAGACAAAGCTCTTGAAAGATTCACAGAATGCTACTGAATACAATATTTATGAAGGGTGGTAAAAAAAGGACTTCTGTGTTGAGGAACTCTGACTCTCAGAATCCATCATGTACATACACCATGATTAAAGTCTAAAACATAAGTGGCTCAGTTTTTGAAAGGGAGAACATAAACTTCATTAAAAGTTCAGGAACCTTGAGGGACAGAGTCTCAAATATACAGACAATTCACTATTGCTTTCACACCACTATCTTTATTTGGGCATTTAAAATTTTATATTATTTCTCCATCTTCTATTACTTTTGAATTTATTTTTTTAACACACAGTTACATTTCTCATTTGTGGTAGACATTGCTAGAAAATGAAAATTTCCAGTTATTTAAAACCTACATCTTTCACTTTCCCTTTTCTCCTTTGCTCTTAAAGAGATTATGGCTTAAAATCAAATTACAGTTCTTTTTAGGCAAGTATTTAGTATAAATATGGAGAAATTCTACAAAACAAAAACAAAACAACAAAAAGAATTTCAATACAAAATGTTTCATGCATAAGGCAAGTCTTCCTCAGTATGTACTCAAGAATACGTATACTAAGAATCTATGACAGAATTTATAACAACCAGTCTATGATGTGAAAGAGTTTCCTTTAAGTGTTTCCATCTTGCAAATACAGAATCTCTACTATTTTGAAACCACTTATTGTTTTATTAAGTAGTCAAATATCTTAAAACCTAGCTAGCCTACATAATCAAATAATGCATACCTCTAAATAACTTATCACTTTGCGAGGTCTACATTCATAAACTTCTTTTGCATTTTTGTTTAATATAGCATTAAGAATTTCTTTTAAATCCGTAACTCCATAGAATGGGAGACAATTAGCCATTCCTTCTATTTCCCAGTAGTTTTCAGCAATAGAAACTCCTAAAAGAAAGAAAAAAATAATATCACACACACGTGCATTTTACTTAAATTATATTCCAGAAAATATCTATTAAAAACAAAAATACTGTTAAAATGTTTAGACAACCTTCATTAGAATGTAATATAGTCAGGACAAAGTTTTGTTCCTTTGTTAGAGAACAAATAATAATTTCCCATAGGATTTCACAATCACATTAAGTCATATGTGCTCACAGATACCACATGTGCTTTATATCATTTAATTTAATCTCAGTTATTGCTGTTCTGTTCCCTACATTTGTTGAGAACATTTCTTACTTTGGAGAGAAAATGGGAGTCCCATGATATTTATTAAAATAAAACTACTCTTAAGTGTTTTAACAACTGCTGCTGTTCAAGTTCTTTCCTGCTGGTTTAATATGCAAAGGGCCTGGATTATATCTGTGATTATTTTAATTTACAAATTATTAATAAAATACATAAGAACATGTTTCCCTGAAATTTTCCAGAAATTTATTGAGATATGACGGACATAACATCGTATAAGTTTAAGGTGTAAAAGATTTGACTTGATACACTTACATATTGCAAAATGACTTCCAACACAGTGAGTAACTTATTAACGTATTAGTAATTTGAGGAAATGAAATACTAATATTTATTAAAAATATCCCACTAGGACAATGTTTAAAACCAACATATTATCTATTATTTAAGTTATTTTAAATAATTTAGTGATTAAAATTAAAACTAAAAACTAGCTGTATGGCTGATTATCTAATTGGATAAAATATTCATAACTGCATACATTTCAAAGCATCAAATTTGGCTTTAGAATGCATTTTATGATTTTGGAAGATAGCAGAGACTTATCTTCTTTGGCTCTATCTATGTGACAATGTTCTTAAAGTTAACACAACATTACCTTGAAATAAAGAAAACAGGACAGTCCAATGTTGGATAAGTGGTAGCTATAAATGGATAAGTTATTTAAAAAAAAAGGAGTGTTGTCCCTTGAAAAGTTTCAGATGCTGAAAACATTAATGATCCTATCCTTAACCTGTTTCCAGTTACAGATCAGTTTCTTGACCTGGATGACAGAATGCAAAAGTAGTATACTAAATAGCAAACATCCTACTGTTCCTCCTAGGACATTTGAAGAATAGTGTAAGAAGATATATAATTGGGAAGCTGGAATGGCTCAGCGGGTTAAGCACTCGCTTTGTAGGGACCAAGGATCGAATCTGGCCCCAGCCCATATAGACCCATATGCTGAACTGGGGTGTGATTCCCATGCGGGGGGCTCCCAGTTCAGTTCTTGGCCCCCTGGTTCTGCCCCTGGCTTGGGCGGGTGTGCCTCTCATGTGGGAGGCCCCCAGCCCAGTTCTTGCCCTGTGTGGGCTCCCTGCCCACCAGTGTGGAAAGAAAAACTGATGACGTACAACTATGGAGACTGCTCTGGACCCTCCCCTTTCTCTCTGTCTCTGTCAAAAACAAACAAACAAACAAAATATATATATAATTAAGTATTAAGTGATAAAGCACAGATTCCGTGAAGGGTGACAAAATAAGAATTTGTGTAACCAGAACTTGAAGCAGGGTTTAGATAGGTAAAGAGGAAGTAGCAGAGTATTCTGGTTCATATCTTTTTACATATATACAGATATGGAAATTTAATATAGAAATTTACAAAAAAAGTATCAGTCAAGGGACTTGTCACTATTGCTGGTCCTATACCTTTAATTGTAAGATTAAACTGAAAAGTCTGATACTGACTACATTTGCATTTCACAGAATTACTTGTGGGTATGGTAAAAAGTATATGGCAACAGATGACGAAATAGAGCAATATTTTAATCTCTGTTTGTAAAACTCAGATATGGAAAACTTAGACATTTGGAACCACATAACAATAAACTTTTAAAAAGTTTCCATACTGTGAAATGCTTCCCAATTTTCAGGGAAAATACTTCAAATTAATAAGTGGTTTGACAAATTTTCACTTGCTAAAATATGGAATTCTTATTGATGCAGACCACAAAGCTATTCCCATTAACAAGCAAAGTTCTTAGGGTCACATCCAGAATCTTTTTCCTCAAAGCCAGATTTATTCTTCCTGTCTTTCAAATGCCTTTATCTTTATCCAAGGATGTTTTGTGAAAACTGGCAAACTGTTGATCCAAAGCTAAGTCTAATATAACAAAACTTTCACTAAAAAAAAAAAAAAAGAGAGAGAGATAAACAGGCTTTTAAAAAATTACATAAAAATTAGTAAAGAAAAAAGGCTAAAAAAATGAAGGAAAAAAACATGAATGTTTTTAACTTGATTTGTTACTGACAAGAGAAATAATGCTAATGATAATCTAAATAAAGATAATCCTAAACAAATCAAGTCAGTTTGCAGAGGACTGTCCTATTCATTTTTACATCTTTGGTGCTATGCAAAGTACTGGTATTCAATAGGATTTAAAAAAACATTATCTATATGGTAAGAGCTAAAAGCATCTGTCAGACAGAAACTTACCAGGTAGCTCAAAAATAAACATATTCCTGGAACAGATAGGGTAGTTATTCTAACTTTAAAAAACATTGCTGTGATATCTTTCAAGAAAAAAAATGGTATCTGCCAAGAACACCACATAATTAGAAAACTATAATAAAAAAATATCTTGCTACATCTCCTTACCACACATGGCCTCTACTCCCCATCCCCCAAGGAAGAAGCCCCAAAGAAGAAAAATTTCTAGGACTAACAGAAATGGCAAGTCAGTTCAACTCAGACAGAAGTGATGGAGGATGGGAAGAAAAGAGAATATTTGAACATCACTGTCACATACTATGCTAACTGATATATATAAGTACTTTAGTACTCACAACTACTTCATGAAGTACTTATCTCAATTTTAACAGGGAAGCAATTTAACAAATTCGTTAAGAGTAGGCTTTAAAGGAAGATTGCTTGGGTTCAAATCCTGTTCTACCATGTTTATGTAACCTTAAGCAAACTTTTCTTTAAAAAAAAAAAATTTATTTTATTGTTTTGACAAAGAGTGACAGTAAAGGGGGAGGGGAGAGCCCAGAGCCATCTCCACAGTTGTACATCATTAGTTTTTCAACACTGTTTCATTCCACACAGGTGGGCACGGGGCTGTGTAGGGCAGGAACCAGGCCGGTGACCTGTCCCTTGGGAGGTATGATCCCGAGAGCTGGGGGCCTCCCACATGGGAAGCACACCCCAGTTTACCATATGGGTCCAGAGGGGCCCAGTCTGGGATTCGAATCCTAGACCCCAGGGCTGCAAGGTCAGTGCTCAACCTTTTAAGCTATCTGGCATCCTCCCAAACTTAACTTTTCTATGGCTCAATTTTTCTATCTCTAAAATTGGGACAGCAAGAGAACTTCATAGGGGTCTTAAGAAAATTAATAAATGCATTTACTATTAAAACAGTGTCTGACACACAATAATTATTCAATGATTATTAGTTGTTACTGATGAGGAAACATTTAGGCTGACTTTCCCACAAACACACTGCTTTTAAATGGCAGTTGGGATTTAGACACTCTTCACTCCAAATCTAAATATCCAGGACTGAGGTAGGAGGTAATATTTTAGGGTAAATAGCCTCAAAACTGAAAAAGTCAAGTAAAATTAATTAAACTTTAGAACACCAAAGCATTTTCAATATATACCTAATTTAACGGTAATGTAGAGTCTTTTTACTTATTTTCTTTTGAGATCTAAGTAAAATAATCCTTTAAATATCTTCAACACGTTTTGGTTGAACTTTGTTTTGTACACTTTGATTATGACAAGTTTAGGAGTAGGTACGAAGGGGAGACAGTAGAATCACTCCTCCTTGTGCCTCTGTGTGCCCCTTAATAGCAGATGAAGGGAAATAGGACAAGATCAGCCTAGGAAGCTGGGGTAGAACACAGTTACAAATGGAAAACATGAAAAGACAGAGAAAGAGCCAGCTAGAAAAACTGAAGTCTCCTAGCCAGACAGATTTTTCTTTTCTCCCCACCCAGTGAACTTTTATATCAAGCAAACAGTGTTATCAGAGTCTGTTTATCAAAGCCATGGAATCAAATCATCCACTCCCCAAACAGTAAGATTGCTGATGTTACACATCTAATTGGCAAAACAACTAAAATGCTTAAAAAAAAAAAGAAATTAGATGTCCATTTTTGCTCGGCCATTCCAGTAAGCTGCATATACTTCTGTTTCATCATCTGAAGGATTATTTAATAAGTTAAATGAAGTAGGCAGTTTAAATAGTGTGACAAAGAATGGCAAAAATTACAATAAAACCACTTGATTAGTTAAGCAAATGCAAGGCAATGCACTGAAAAAGATACTAAAATTGATTATTTTAGACAGGCATGACCTGTTTAAAATGATTGTTTTTATACAGCTGATACTGTATTGAGACATAAATACACTATAACAACTGTAAATTATGAAACTCAAATGTAACTCTTGGAACAAGTCAAGCAATATCAAACCACATTATCATACCTGGTGTCAATCTTATCTTGAAACCATTTGCTGTAAGACGAGGATCGGACAGGTAAATCGATGCACTGTATCTTTGGTCATTTGGTGTCATTTTATATAAAATCTCTAAATACTGAGTTCCATTAAAAAGACTGAAAAAGAAATAATGGTATCCCTTTAACTTAGTAATATGTAAAATAAAAAAAAATTATAGAAATAAGGTATCCAAGAGCACTTTAAAAAGTATTAATAGTAACCAAAATACAAAGGTATAAGCATTCCTGTGAGAAACTTTATATTTCTGTTAATATTTTATAGAAGACCTACTACACAATGCACAGGAGGGAAAAATAGTTATAAAAGATAGTCTATATATTCTAGAATGTTACAAATGATATGTGAAACTAAAAAAAATGTGCTCTTTATATAGTATATAATGCATATATACTATATAACACATTACACAGACACAGTACATTGTCAAGTTACTCAAATGGTCCTTCCTACATAATTTTCAATTGCTAGTCAAAGTTTCATCAGTAATAAAAAGGTAAGCATATATTATTTTTCTTCCAGGAACTTATTTGGAGCTTGGGAGAGCTTCCTTCAGTCTGTAAGCATGGCATGTTTGCCAAAGGTGGCACAGGAAATGCTTCCAAGTGCTGTGGGACTAAAACAAAATTTTGAGGTAGCCAAAGATCATCTAGGGCACAAATTAATCTTTCACATTGGTTTTAGGCTTAGTCGTAGTGCTTATAACATGTTATTACAGTCAAGTCTCTGTTTGGGTTGACATGCAAATGGTTACCATTTTCCCATTCAGTCAGTAAATATTTGAGTGTCTATCGAGTGGTAGATACTGTCCTTGGTGCGCAAGGCACAATTCTATGCCCCAGTTCAAGATGATGAACAGCTATTTCTTTATAATCCTGTACCCCTTGAAAAGGTAAATAAATAGATGTTTTTGCTTATCATCTCTGAAAGGCAGAGAACCCCATTGGGAGAGAGCAGATATACTAGAGGAAAGCTTTGGCTCCATATCAGATGTGCTATGCGGTCTAACCAAAATTCCCAAAATCAGTCTGACAGCCAGTGATGGTGATGGTAGAGCAAAGAATGGCTCAAGCTCTACAATTACTGTCTAGATTGGACTCTTGGATCCAATCACTTATTTATTGGCTGCATGAGCCTAGGTAAGTTACTTACCAGTTCTGTGCTTCAGTTTCCTCATCTATAAAATATGCATAATAAGGCTGTCAACATCATGAAAGCAGAAGGCTTTGTAAAGTTCCTATCATAAGTTGTCAATGAACATTGCCGTTGTTATTATTATTGAGATCTAACTTTGTATTTTATAGGTATCTATATTATCCCATCAGAAATAAACTACAGGGGAAGCCGGGATGGCTCAGTGGGTTAAGCGCTCACTTTGCAGCGCCGGGGACCAGGGATCAAATCCCAGCCCCGGCCTGTGTGGAACCATATGCTGAACTGGGAGCTCCCCCAGTTCAGTTCTCCGTCTCTGTATCTCTCTCTCTCTCTCTCTCTCTGTCTGTCAAAAATAAAAATAAATAAAAATATATTAAGAAATAAACTACAAAACACACTTTAGAATTCTGGCGAGAAAACTGAGCCCAACCCATAATAATTACCCTTTTCATAGCTCAGTTTTGAAAAACTTGCATTATTAACTGTGACGGATATGTCACATTTCAGAACATTTCAACTACACTCCAGCTCTTTTTAAGGAAAGAGAAAATAGCAGATATTTGAACCATTATAACACACTTAAGGCTGCACTAATTTTTTCTGATTCTTTGATATGTTCTAAGCCAATTTATACTATGAAAGATGATGGATTTTAGTTAATGTGAGTATTGCTGTCTTAATTATAAAAGATTAGCTTTAGGGGAAGCCAGAATGGCTCAGTGGGTTAAGCACTCGCTTTGCAGCCCCAGGGACCCAGGGACCGAGGGCCTCCAGTTTGGTTCTCCCACCCCACCCTGCCTCCCCAGTTCAGCCCCTGGCTCAAGGGGGCATGCCTCCCACCCTGTGAGGTCGCTGCCCACCTGTGTGGAACAAAACCATGTCGAAAGCTAATAACTTAGAACTATGGCAACTGCTCTTGGCCCTCCCCCTTCTCTCTGTCTCTATCTGTCAAATACAATAAAATAAACCTTAAAAAAAATAAAAAGATTAGCTTTAACAAATATTTTTCTGTGTTATTGTCCTACTTTTTTCCTTCTGGTGTCAGGGTCTTTAACACAAGGGTTTTAATACATCTTATAAATCATTTTTTATTTATTCTGGTAAGTTCAGAAACAGAGTTATCTAATGATGTGTCCTAGAGAATAAATTCTAATTATCTTTTTTACTTTCAGGTTTTTATCTCCTTGTTGTACATGATTCTCTTCTGCATGTGTCAGACTAAAAAAGAAATATGAAGTATAAACAAGGGAAATGTTAATAGGTTATTCATTTTTACAGAAAATAATTTGCTCATATACAATATGAAAAGGAAACACTCCATTTTACAATCTATAATAAAATTAGTTCAGGTAATAGTCATCAATAGATGGAAAGGTTAATAGGACACTTAAAGGTGGAAGATCAGGCTGTCAGCAGCTGAACCCAGTGATAAGTGCCTTTTGATGTGATGAAATATGAAGCATACTGCACCATCTATTAAGCAGTCTTATCAGAAAGTAGAATCTAAACCTATTCAATCCTCCTGAGCTAACTCCCATTTAAACACGGGAGGGTGGAAAACAAGTTGAATACCACCACAAGGAAGCAAAGACACAAATTGGGCAATTAATTCTACTGAAGTTAAGAAATCAATTTTTAAAAAGATACTGCTTTTGCCAACTAGGAGACACTTTCAACTTTTACTTTCAATTTCTAATCTAGTATAGATTAATAAATGTTTAAGTAAAAATAATGATACTACTTCACCATACCTCTCTGTTAATATAATTGGCTTTTCCAGTGGCTGTGCAGGAAGTTTATGGTTCTCAAGAAGTCTTTTAAATAGCAAGGCTTCTTCCACTCTATATGGATTTAGTAACATTATCTCTGTTTTGGATGTAATTAGCCATGCATCAGGAAATTTGAGATTATGAATCAAGCAAAGTTCGTCCTTCTCTATTAGTTCCAATTCCTTATGTTTCTCAAAATGTTTTTTTAAGTTTTCCATAGAAAAGGGAATTTGAACTATTTTAATGTTTTGGGTCTTTCTTTTTTCAATTTGGGACTGAAACAGCTCATCAAGTTTTGGCTGATTAGATAATGAAGTTCTCAACTTGTGCTTCTGTGCCAAATTCCATGAGCTGGTAGGTTTGATCTTTTTTCTGCCATCTTTTAATATTTGTGACTCCTGTTCAGTGACTCTCTTGATTTGCCTATTGTATCGCTCCATGTCTTTAGCAGCCCTCTCTTCATATCTATAGGGATAAAACAAAAATAATGAGGTCACAACAGAAATAATGAAGTAAATTTTATAAAAATATAGAGCTGGCATTACAGACCTGGTAATGATGAAAGAACTTTTATTGGAGAGAGATTGAAAACACATGCACTCACACTCACACACGCTGTCTGGAAAGTATCCAGCCACATAAACAAACTGTTCTTGTTATACTATCAGTTGAATTTTTTCCAGATTGACCTCGTATATGTAAAATACACGGTACAGAATACAGAAACCAACCATTTAAAATAGGCACTTAAGAGCAAACAAAAGCAGGCAGAAATTAGAATGGATTCAACCTTGAAAAAAAGAGATTTACATTTATACAGAAAGAGTAGTCCGAGAATTAAGGGGGAGCAGCAAGAACTCAATCAGAAAATTGCACTCTTACTAGCTTGAGTCATCAGAATGCAGAGCTCTTTGCTTTCAAAAGAACTGGAAATGAAGGGAGGAAAAATCCTGTATATGGGAACCCAGAGGGAAAAAAATTGCTAGGAGACTAACTGAGCTAAACAGAGATTTCCATGGCTGCCCACTGTGGAGGGAAATAATTTGAATTCTACATAAGTAGATGGAGTAGAAAACACTTTGTGCTTTCAGTTAAAACTGAGGAACTACATCTTAGTGGCAAAAAAAGTACAGGCCTATTAACTATGAAATCTGCCCTAGGAGTAAAGGGAAAATTTACAGCCTCTCCCTAATGAAGTATAAAACAAAGCTTCCACAGGTCAACATTGATCTGTCAATAATTTAAACATCTGGCATAATAAAACCCAACAGTTTTCAGAAGAAAATAGAATCCAGAGTATCTACAACATATCACCCACAATGTCCATTATTATACAATCTAAGGTTATCACTTAAGTAATAAAACAGGAAAATGTGAATTATGATCAGGAGAAAAAGTGGTCAAGAGAAACCTGCCAGATGACTCAGATGTTGAAATTTGTAAAAAAAAAAAATTTTTGACATAGATTTTTTATAAATATTTAAGAACTTAAAAGAAAAGATAATCATAACGAGAAACTGGGATGGGGAATCTCTACAGAGAAAGAAAATTATAAAAAACAAAACAAACCCCCAAACAATTGGAAATTCTAGAACAAAGAAACATAATTGATGACATAAAAAATTATCTGGGTAGGCTTAATAGATCAAAGATGGCAAAAAACAAAATAACAAAAACAAAAACTATCCAATCTGAATAACAGAAAAATGAGTAAGTTGAAAAAATACTGTAGTGACCTATGGCAAAATGAGCAACCTAACATATATGTAATTGGGGTCCCATATAAACAACAAAAGTGAGGGGGGAAAAACATTTGAAGAAATTATGGCTGACAACTAACCAATCTGAAGAAACACAACATTTTACAGATTTAAGGTCAGTGAACTGGAAGCAGGATTAAAAAAAAAACAAAACAAACAAAAAAAGAAACCACAGCTAAGTACACTAGAATCAAACTGCAGAAAACCAAAGATAAAGATGAAATTCTGAAAGCAGTCAGAGGGGAAAAAAAGACATTACAAAGAAGGGGCACCACCACAAATGGAAGGTATTTTCAGATAAAGAAAGTAGAGAAATTTGTTCTCAGCTCTACTGCCCTAGTAAGGGATGACACCAAATGGACACTCAGATCTACAGAAGAAATGATGAGCACCAGACAGTGTAACTATGTAGGTAAATAGAAAAAATGAGTCTGTAAAAAATTATCTTAATTCTTTGGGAGATAACTGTTTAAAGTTTACAAAAGTAGTATTTTAAAGTGAGGTTTATATTGTATGTGGATATAAAATATGAGACAAACTGAAGAAAGGACATGAATGGTAAATGGAGTTATACTTAGAAAGTTTTAATATTTTATGTGAAATGATACCATATTAACTTGAAGTAGATTATGATAAATTAAGGATGTATAAAGTATTCCCACAAAGCAAAAAATAATGCCAAGCCAAGAGGAATTTAAGTATCAAATTATATTCTCTTAACCCTAAGGAAGGCTGCCTCCCATAAAGGAAGAACAGAGGGACAAAACAGGGAGGGGAAAAACAGAAAACAAGTAAGAAAATGGTAGCCTAAACCCAACCATGTTAGTTATTACATTACATGGACTAAATATTCCAATTAAAAGGCAGAGATTGCCACGCTATATTTAAAAAAGCGAAATCTAGCTATATGTGTCTACAAGAGTTATATACTTAAAGTAAAGGACTGGAAAAGATATACCATGCAAATGGTAAGCAAAGAAAGTCAGAGGAGCTACAGTAATAGAAGATGAAATAAACTTCAAAACAAGAAATACCACCACAGATAAAAAGGATTATTTCATAATGACAGAAGGGATCATTAGGAAGGTATAACAATCACAAACATGAATGCACCTAATAACAGAGCTTCAAACTACAAGACACAAGACTTATAGATTTAAAGGTAGAAATAAATCCAAAATCATAGTTGGAGACTTTAATACTCTTCCCACAGTAATTGACAGAACTAGACCAAAAATATACAAGTCAGTAACACTGTGGAAGATTTTAGCAGTACTATCAACATCAGTGACATTTCGGAACACTATATCTAATAACTGCAGAATTCAGATTCTTTTTAGGTGTACATGGAACATTCATCAAGATAGTCCATATGCCGAGCTTAATTCTCAAAAAATTTCAGAAAACTGAGATCTAAGTATTTTTCCTGTCCATGACAAAATTAATTAGAAGTTAATAAAAAGATGTTTAGGAAAAAAACCAAATATTTGGAAACAACACAGCATCATTCATAGTACCCCCACATTAAAAACAACCCAAAGGTTCGTCAACTGAAGACTGAATAAACAAATTGTGGTAAAGTGCCACATGACAACATTTCGGTTAGTATGGGGCAGTAAATAAGACTTTGGTCCTATAAAGTTATAATGGAGCTGAAAAATTCCCACTGCCTAAGTGACATAGTAGCCATTATACGAGCATAGCTTAACACATTACTCATTTGTGGTGATGCTGCTATACAAACCTGTGCAAAAGGATAGTAGAGACAAGGATAGTAGAGACAATTACACTTGGTAATTATAATAAATGACTTACTGATTTATATATATATACTATAGTATACTTTTGTTAGTGTCCTCTTTCTACTTACAAAAAGTTTGCTATAAAATATACCGTATTTTCCGGTGTATAAGACGACTTTTGAAACGAAAAAAAGTCAACCGAAAATCGGGGGTCGTCTTATACGCCAAGTATATCCCGAAAATCGTCTGGATATGCCGCTAAACGAATTTTCCAACTCGATCCCGCACCAATCACTGCAAGGCTGCTCGGACTGCCTCTCTAACTCAGCCAATCCAAGCAGGCTTTTTATGCATGCAATATACATGTTCTATCAATGTATGGTATATTACGGTATGTTTGAAAAATGTCATTCATTAAAAATTTAATTAAAAAAAGAACTGGTGTTGCCTCGGAAGTGGGGGGTAGTCTTATACAGCAAATATAGGCCTAAACCTATGTTTTAACTATAAAATTAGGGGGTCGTCTTATACGCCCGGTAGTCTTATATGCCTGAAAATACGGTATGCCATAATATACCAGCAGCAGCCCCATACGTCTTGTTTATAGCATCTCTTGATTGCATCCTTTTCTTTTGTGCTTGATTTAATTTCGTGTTTTATAAACTTAGTATTGTCTACATGTACAGCGTTTATAAAGCCTGCAGTATTACGCAGTAATGTCCTAGGCCTTTTATATTCGCTCACCACTCACTCACTGACTCACCTAGAGTTCCATTAATGGTTAAGTGTCCCAATCAAGTGTACCGTTTTTAATGTTTTAACAGTATTTTTACTGTACCCTTTCTATGTTTACATATTTTGACACACAAATACTAACTACTTTATTACAACTGCCTACAGCATTCACTACAGTGACATGCTATACAAGTTTGTAGGCCCAGAATAGGCTATACCATATAGCCCAAATGTGTGGTAGGCTATCCCACCTTGGTTTGTGTAAGTATACATTTTGATGTTTGCACAATAAAATCACCTAACAACACATTTCTCAGAACATATCTCCATCTTTAGGCAGTGCATGACCGTATGTTTATACAATTGTATATAACTAATTAATTAAAATGGATGTACTATACAGATATTCAACAATATGAAAATCACAAATATATTTTGTGGAGAAGCTACCTATAAAAGAGTACATATCATGATTTTATATGAAGTTCAAGTATGAGCAACAGCAAATCAGAGTGACTGAAATCAAAGCAGTGGCTTATGTATGGAAATTGAATGGTAAGTGGCAGAAGGGAACTTTCTGGGGTGATGAAAATGTTCCATATTTTTTAGAGTGGTGGTTACATCAGTATACACATGAAAATGCACTGAATGGGGATGCTGGGGATAGCTCAGCAGTTGAGGGCTTGCCTCACAACCGTGAGGTCCAGGGTTCAAATCCTGGCCCCGGTCCATGCAAACCCATACGCTATACAGCAGCAGAACTGGTAACCACTGGGATGGCTGGCAGTGAAGTTTCTTGCCTCCTATGCTGAAGGCCCCTAGTTTGGTTCCTGCCCCACATGGCCCCACATTCACCTGTGTGGAATGAAACCACGTCACAACTATTGATGTACAACTATGGAGAATGCTCTGGGCCCTCCCCCCTTCTCTCTCCTCTCTCACCTTCTCTCAAAACTCTGGCTGAGATCTACCATAGGTACAGTAGACTCAGTTAACCAGCACCCATGATGCTGCATAAATGTAAGAACACTTTCTGCTACCTGGAACTCAAGCAAACGGCAATACTTTTTTTTGCCTGTTGCTTGAGATCGCCTGGTGCTTGAGTTCCAGTTATCAAAGAGTCTACTGCAATATGTATAAAACAGTTTTAAGGAGAAATCTAAATATATATGTTAAGAAATAAAAATGTATTGGGAGAACTATATTAAATGTTAAACAAGAGACTAAGGGACCAAAAAACCACACCATGTTAAGTAGTTTGTACTTAGTAGTACATGTTTGTTAAATAAAGAAATGTTAGTTGGACAAGAACTAAAAAAAAGACCTTGTTTCATCATAAACTATAAGAAATATGCCTTTTTTGGTTACTCATGACTTATAATTTTTTACATTATTTTCTCTCATTTATACTTAGAGTCTGACTTCTGGATTAGCTATACAAAAATACATGATTCATTTACTTTCAACAGGTATTATATTATGTATTTTTAGCTCCTGGACATTCAAATTCAAGTTTTCCTGAGTGGTGGAAAATGAGTTCAAGATGAAGGTCACCATTTGTAATTAATTATAATGTGCAAATTTTCACATATGGTACTAATCTTTTGATTTACTCAAGAAGTCAATTTCATTAGTTTCTTGGGAAATATAAAAAGTCATGTCCAAAGGAATATTAAGTGAATGTTAAGTAAAAACAGCTGCTACCTTTGACTTAATGTCATTAAGGGTTTTAGTAACTTGAATGGAAAATATTAGTTCTGATTTGACCAGTAATCAATTCAAAGATTACATGTTCTGTAATTATAAAAAGTTACCATTTTCAATAATTTCCCAATTACAATATTATTCTTAGCTATTTTATGTAGAAATATGTTCATACACAATGCAAATGAAAGTTCAAGTTAACATCAATTGACTGAAATTCCAGTGGTAGAGTGAGTACATGGCTTCGGAAAACAAGGGGGAAAAAAAACAACAGAAGGAAGAACTGAAAAATGGAAGTACCCCTACTCCAGAGTATGTCCTAAGTTCTCAGTAGAAAATCCTGACCCTAGTTCTCTTTCAAAATTTCTATTATGGCTTTAGACCTTCTAAGGTCTGGCCTGCCTTTCCTCATCTTTCTTTATCACATTTGCTAATATTCAGTTCCTATCATAGAGGGCATCTTTTAGTTCCTCAATTATACCATTTTCCCTTCTAGTTTCTGGTCCTTCTTACATGCTGTTCCTTTTAGCTAAGTGTTTTCATAATTCCCTAATTCTAAAACTCTTTACATTATATAATTACCATGGTCTTTCTCACTAGACTGTACTATATATAAGTAGAAAATGTTTTATTTATTACTTTATCTGAAATGAGTAGCTACAATACATAAGGCCTTGTACACAGAATGCCCTCAACATACATTCCCTAATGGATGGAGGAGAAGGCAGGGAAGGGTATGGAATGAAAGGAAGAATGAAAAAGGAGAGAGAAGAAGATGAGAAAGAAGCAGGTAGACAGAATAGCATAAAAAGGAAGAAAAGGAAGGATGAAGAAACTGAATGATTATCTGTGAAGAAAAGTCTACTCTCAGATCCCTTAGTAATCCTTCTAGAATGTAGGATCATGGAAAGAATTCTAAGATAAAGACTAGACAATAAGTGGTAGTTGGTATTATTACAGAATATGATATTTTTGTTTTGTCATCTCACTAATCATGATTTTGGGCATAGTCAAGCATGATATTAAGACTCCTGGATCTGGAAGATTGTAATACAGTATTTTATAAATAGAGTAAACTCTCTGACATCAATATACTTATATTTTCTTCACAGTTTTCTATTTCTGGCCTCCGGAGTAAATTTAATCTTGGCTAAGCAAATAAGATATAATGACAATCACAATAGCAATTTCCTTTACACAGATTAAAAATCTGATTAACATCATGAACAATCACTTACTATGTGCCATTTATCTTGTATCATAAGATACAATATCTTACTTAAACTTAGTAATAATCCAGGAGATACCGTACACAAATTTTACAAAAAGCTAACAAAGAGAGGAACAAGCGTGTGAACCCAGGTATAGCTTCAGAGGTCTGCCTCTTTGCCTTATGGCAGTAAGAGAGAAAAAAATGTCAGATTCTAGAATACTGCCTGATAAATTTTTAGATGAGGCCTATTAACCATAATCCTGTACCCCAAAAACTTAAGGCCTGTAAGGAGAAACAGTGCAAACATTACCCAAAAGTCAACTAGAACAATACCTACTATTGTGATGCTACAAGGGAATAGCTATCTTAAGATGTTACACTGCTCCTATTTGCATGAGAATTGGAAACAACTATGCTTTTTCTTTTCTATTCTCAGGCAACTATTAATTCATTACCTCCCCTGGATAATGCAATTCAACTTTTGTGGGTTTGCTACACTAAAAGTACACTCATCTTTAATTGCACAGTTGTGTCATTTATGTAAAATATAATTACAATGTGTGACCCTTATTTGCATCTTAATTCAAATACACAAACTTAAAAAAAATCTGACATTCATGAAATAATTAGAAATTTGAACATTGAATATTTGACAATATTAAGAAATTCTTGTTTTAAAAAGTTATGACAATTGTATTATGGTTATAATTAAAATAAGAGCATCTTTATCTTTTATAGATACATCCTAAAATGTTTATGAAAAAATGATATAATAGTGAATAATAATGAAGGGGAAGTGAAGTGAGTGGAGGTCATGGATAAAGTAAGACTGACCATGAGATGATGTCTAGTAAAACAGGGTGATGGGTTCACTGTACTGTTTTGTTTACTTTTGTGTATGTTTGAAAAAAGAACAAAACACAATAACTATCCCCCTCAAAAAAAGCAAAAAAGGTGGAAAGAGAAGTTAATTTATGAAGGTTTTACCTACTGGTATGAAGAATGGTCTTTATTATTTTGGATAGTATCTTCACAAGCCTGACTATCTAAGGGGAAAAAATTGGTCAAGTATCCATGTATTTGATCACCAAACAAACTTTGGATGATAGGTTACATTTAAACATTTCCTCCAGGGGATGCAGGGATGACTCAGTGGGTTAAGTACTCAACTTGATCATCTTACAGTCCCAGGGTTTGATGATGGAATCCCGGCCCTGGCCAGTGTGGATCCATATGCTGGGCTGGGGTGTGCCCCACGTTCAGTTCTCTCAAGGGCGAGCATCCCATGTGGTAGGCCCCTGGTTTGGCTCCTGCCCTGGGCAAATTGTCCATGTGGGAGACCCCCAATCCGGGTTCCTGCTCGTGCGGCCCCACACCCACCAGTGGAACAAAACTATATTGGGAAAGAACAAAACAAAAACCTAACGTACAGCTATGAAGACTGCTCTGGGCTCTCCCCCTTCTTTCTATCTCTCTCCTTCTTCCTCTGTTGAAAACAATAAAAATAATTCTTAAAAAAAAAAAAAAAATTTTCTCCAGATGTCTGACATACTATTGAGATGCCTTAGATCAGCAGTATCAAACCTTCTGGCTTCCCTGAGCCACACTGGAAGAATTGTCTTAGGCCACAAAATATACTAGCACTAACGATAGCTGATGAGCTAAAAAAGAAGTCGCAAAAAAACAAACAAAAAAAACAACCCAAAAACAAAACTCATGTTTTAAGAATGTGTGTTGGGCTGCATTCAAAGTTGTCCTGGGCTGCAGTTTGGTCATGTGTGCCTTAGATCAAGCATGTCCAACCTGTGGCCCAGGATGGCTTTGAATGCAGCCCAACACAAATTCATAAACTTTCTTAAAACATTACGAGATATTTTGCAAAAAAAAAAAAAAAAATTTTTTTTTTTTAGCTTATCAGCTGTCATTGGTGTTAGTGTATTTTATATGTGGCCAAAGGCAATTCTTCTTCCAATGTGACCCAGGGAAGCCAAAAGGTTGATACCCCTGCCCTAGATAATATGTGATTGGAAGTATAATTCCACTCTTTCATTTTCTGGTGGGCTAGCTGACTCAAACGTGTTATTTTGTGTTTATTGTAAGTGATCTAAGTCAATTAGAAACATTCATCATATTATCTGGTATTATTTATTTAGATCACCTGATCTAAAAACAGCAAGTAATATATGTAGTTATTTTAATCAAAGATAGATCAAACCACCTATTTACCTACCAAAAATACCCCATGACAGTTTATAAGTTGCCAATAAATAAAAGATTCTAGAAGGAATCCTTGAGTTATACTAAATAGGGACAGTATGGACACCAATAAATTGAATCTGCAATGTAAAAATCTTTAACAAATAGAGTTGTAGCAAAACAAAAAACAAAACTAAAAATCTCTAACAAAAATAGTGATGCCAAAAAAGGTATATTAGCCAAGCCAAAAGGCAGTTTCCATCCTGCTTTTCCATAAACAATAAGTTTACAAAACTTTTTAACCCAGTGAGTCATATAGAATGGAAATATCTGAACATCCAGGTCACATGCAAGCTCTGGAAACTTACTTCAGTTTTTCCTCTTCACTCAATGTCTTCCACAGTTCCTCAATTTGTACTGTTGCATCTTCCATACTAGTCTTGGGATTTTTTGTGAGAAACTGAACACGCTGATCTTGAACAAAAAGGGCACTTGCTGACATGGGTTTCTTGATTACGTGACTGCTAATTAAATCATAAGCTGTAAGTTGTCCAGATTTGTTATCTACTACATTTGATCTTTTGTTATAGGCACCTAAACTAAGATTCTTTTGTTCAGGACTTAAATTACTGTTATTACTTATTTTACATGCTGAACTTTCTTGAGGCACTAAAATTTTCACGGGTTCAATGTATTCTCCTATTGAATTTTTAAGTGCATTTCCCTTGCTCCAGTCATCTGCACAAATTTCCAAAGACTTATCAGGAACTGCCTCCTCATTTTTCTCACTCTCATCTATATGCCCTTTATTGCCATTTTCTGATTGGGTGTGCTTAATATAACCTACAAAACAAGTTTCATTATATTCCTTTTGGGTGCCCTCACATGATAAATTATTCAGTGGGATCTCCTGAAATGTATTTCTAGTGTTCTTATCAATGTTAGAACTTTCACTACTAAAATGATCATCATAATGGTTACCAACAGGTATATGATGATTTAAACAATAATTAGTGTTTTTTCCAGATACATCATTATGCACATCATTTTGGAATGGAATGCTTGAAGTATCAGCATTGGGATAATTATTTCCACATGATTCCATCTTACTAAAAAGCACATCTGTTTCTGTTGTTTTACTAACAACCATGTCAGCTGAGGAAACATCTGTTTTATTATTTTCATAAGAATTTGTACTAGGTAGTGATCCATAACAAGTTGTCATCAGATTTTCAAGAGCAATTAAAACAGAGTCCTAAAAATACAAATTAACAAATGTTAGGGGATATTATAAAAATAACAGACAAAATTTAAAATAACATCTAAAAATATGTATAAAGAAGTAAATCTCCTTTGTGTCACAAAAAATGGGTATGATTGTATATGTTTGTAAACAGCATAAATTAATACAAAGATTATCTGAAAAAGGTTACCTTATTCTGTAATAATACTTGACTTTTATCTGGTGTTAAATTCACATCCACATCAGCTGTAGGAACATCAATTTTCAGAAAGAAAATGGGATACAAACGAGTGGATTCCTTTAGGCACTTCAGACTGTAATAACGTCTAATTAACTAGAAGTAGATGTATTGAATAAAAGACAAAAACAATAAAATCACATAAATATAGTATTGCCATCCTTAAAATACCAACAAAAGGAGTACATTCAACTTAGAAACCAATAACTGTAACTGCTTATTATGAAGAGCAGTATCTGAATAGTAAGTAATACTCATTTAGAGGCCTTGAACCTATATGAACAAAGTACAAGTATTCATTAAGTACACATAGCCAATGTAATGGCTTCATGGTTAAAAGATCGTATGTCATGGATGTTTTGCAAGTCCAGAGTTAAATGCAAACTATGTCACTTCCTAGCTATGTGGTCAAGAAAGTTAATAACATTTTAGTTTCGTTACTATAAATAAGGAGAATAATGTATCACAGAGTTGTTGTGAAAAGTCAATGAGACATCATATAAGCCTAGAATGATGCTTAATAAGTGTTATTACATCTTTTTCTTCTTTTCCTTATTTTAGAGCAAAATCTTAGAAGTAATCTTGTAACAAGTTGACAGAACTAGTTTTTATTTCTCATCTAAGTGATACTTTTTCCTGAAATAGATTACCTTTAATATTTCTTTTTGGTGTATTGGTCGACTGTTTATAAAGATGAAACTCTTTTCTGGGGTTGAAAGACTTGTGAAAGAGTGGTCTGCATCATGCTTTGGAAGAAATCCGCTTAGATAAATCTACAATTATAATAAATAAGTACAGAATCAGTACGTAATGTCAACAATAAATGTGGTTTCATGGGGCTGGCTACAGACACTAAAAAGTATTAAAAAATAAACATAGATTTTCACTTTAAGGTCTAAAGAGTCACATACTTCCTGATAACCATGTCTTGAGCATTAACCTTAAAATACTGAAGCATGTTCAACTGATGTTCTCTGCCTCTAACTCTTTTTTTTGCAATTATATTTAAAGAAAAAATTAACATGCATAAGTTTCACAGATAGGCACATATCTTAATGTCATAGAACATGTAGCATAAATACTGCTCTCTGCCCAACTTTATCTTCTACACTGCATTTAAAAATTTTCTGGGGATGCCAGGATGGCTCAGGGGGTTAAACGCTCCTTTGCATCCCTAGGATCCAAAGATCAAGTCCCAGCCCTGGCCTGTGGGACCCATATGCTGAGCTAGGGTGTGGTTCCCCATAATCAGTTCTTACCCGGGCAAACTTCCCATGTGGGAGGCCCCCACTTTGGCCCCCAGCTTGTGGAGACATGCCTCCCATGCAGGAGGCACCTGGCCCAGATCCTGTCCTGGGAGGCCCCTGTGCCCACATGTGGATTAAAACTCTGTCAAAAAACTGATGATGTACAACAGTGGAAACTACTCTGGGCCCTCCCCCTTCTCTCTTGTGTCCCTTTGTCTCTGTCTCTCTGTCAAAAACAATAAAATCTATTAAAAAATAAATAAAATTTTCTTTCCTCATATTGTGACTTTCTTCTTGCTATTTGTCCTTTTCTTTTCAGCCATTTTTCCCTTTAAAAAAGTGGCTGCTTTTATTATACCTTTATTCTGAGTATACTATAAAGTAAATCTGACTGGGTTTTCATTTCTGAGTTAAAAATCTCTTCCTCTTTTGACACTGATTGCAGTGTTGTACTTTATCTTCAGTTTTGTTTAGAGAACTTTTCTACAAACAAACCAATTATTTTAATGCATTCTTTCTCTATTTTACAAATGTATGAAGAGAAGGGAAAAACAAAGAAGGATCCTAAAAAAACATACCAGAGAGAAGAGACAAATTAAGGGGACAGAAGGCAAAAAAAAAAAAAAAAAAAAAAAAAAAAAAAAAAAAAAAAAAAAAAAAAAAAAAAAAAA